>JAGFMF010011668.1:505982-541310 GCA_019455555.1 Galemys pyrenaicus
CCCCACCCTGGCCGGCAGCAGGGATCGAACTCGTGCTGCAGTGGCTGCAATTTGCTTCGTAGTGCGTTGCTTAACCCACTGCGCCACCAGGGGAGGCCCTGTTGCTTGCTTTCTAATGACCAGATTTGTGGGCCCCCCCATAACCCAGGGTGAGCCTGGAAGAGGTCACTACTGCTGGGTTTTCTGGAACTTTGGGTGCTGCCTTTGTTGTTGTGTAGTTTTCTCCTGCCTCTATATGTTTCAATTCACTATACACATGTTTAGTGCTCACGAGATTATAAGTGGTTTTCTTCCCAATCTTAGCAGACTGGTGGACATAATTAAAATTCTGTACTTGAATATTTCAAGCTTTCCCAAAATATATTACACCAAATAACAAATTAGCTAAGTGCTCTGTAAAATTGATCTTTGGTTAAAGGGAAAAAAAAAAAAACCCAAAATAGTAAATCTCAAAAGTGACAATGTTAAGGATCTGAAAAGTCCTACAGAAAGAATATTTGCTTTGTTCACTCCTGCATTTCTCATACATGCAGACCACATCCCAAGGAAATTTTCCATGGAATATAATTTGGAAAGCAAGTCTTAATAATTCATAAATTAGTATGTAGTTGGTCAGTACCAGTTTTACTAATAGCTACTTGCACATGTATTTTCTCCATCATAGCAGTTCTTAGTGTATGCAGTCCTTTTATTCTATAGTTTTAGCTGCTGCTGAATCTTTAAATTTGAATGGGAAATCTAATAAGTGGTTGATTTCCTTTGCTGACCTGTAACAATCCATGTAGTCTAGTTATGTTAAAAACAGCAAGCTATATATATCACTTGGATTCTTGGACTTGTTGTAACTCGATTTTAATTTGGCTAGGGTATAAGACTACATTGGGTTAATCTAGATATAAGAATCCATAGATCTAAGGGCCTTAAGCCTGGCATTGGGTTTTTAAGACAAAACACAGGGATGCATGATTAAAAATGTGTTGCTTAGTCATTTAGGATGTTCTTGATTGAAGGAAACAAATCTTGATCAGTGCAATGACTCACTGAAAGATGTCCTTATTATTCATGATTTCATACCAACTGGTAAGTCACAATTACCACTGTTAATGAAATTCGAATTGACCGATTTCTATGTAGAACATAGAGGCAGATCGATAGGCCAAGGGCACGGAGATTTTGAGCAGCCTAATACAGTCTGCTAACTTAGAACTTTAGATTCACATACTCAGTCTGAGAATCCACTATCACAAAGAGTAAGAGCTAAAAAAAGTTTTATTCATGTATACTAAGTCATTTATATTAACTGCCCAAACTGTAAAAGGGAAATTTTTTTTAAGATATATTTTTGCATACAAGAACTGGGGTATAGACCAGATGTGCAGGGAGTGAGAGGAGTCACCAGAGACAGAGTGGGGAGCAGAACAGGCAGATCTACTCAGATATACTGCTGAGGGGAGCAGTGGGATCGTGCTAGTTGCTGCCAATAGCTTCAAAGTGCTGGGCCTTAACCCCTTGCGCCACCAGGGCTGCCCCTTAAAGGTACATTTTAAAAGAACAAAGGTAATAAATTTTCTGTTTGTTTAGTTTTAAATTTATAGGAATCTCTCATGAAATAGTTGTTTCTTTGATTTTCTATTTGCTTGTGATGAGTTTTAACTTAGTGTAAAGCTAAGTTTATAGAGAGCTTGATTATGTGCAGAGAACACTTAGAGGTACCTTGCATAATTTACTTCATTGATTTGAAATTTTCTATGAGCTTCTTTTAAATAATTAGCTAATTACTCAAGAAGAGGAACACATTTTTCTATAATTATAAAAGTGAAAGTCACTCAAATACACTAGGTGGATTACAGTAACAATAATATGTATAGTTTTATTTTGAATTGAAACCATGTTTTCAGAGGAGGTGCAGAAACTATTGTAGAACACCATTTTGAGATTTGCTATTACTTGGAAATAGAAAAGCATTCTTATGAGAATGATCTAAGAAAAAAGTAGAAATCCTATAAACTTATTTACATACTTGCTTTCTAACTATAAAAATTATAAACTAATGTCTTTCCACTGCTCATTGTAAGACTTGTTTTAGATTTTATGTTCCTCATCTGTTTAGCTGTTCTTCTATTCAGCGTAAGGTACTGAATGCAATTGTTGTTTCTTTCTCAGGGTAAGTTAAAAATGACTCATACCATAAGCTTTATAATTACCATTTTTTTAAAAAAGCACTATTTGGTATAATGAAATAATTTAAATGTCCTTGTATAGATCTAAATAATGTTAGAAACATTGTCTCTTGTTCAAAAATCTATTAATCATATCATAATTTGATATACGCCCCTAAACTATTAATTTCCTAGAATTTTAAAGGACCAAATTAAGTAAAAATTGTAGAGTAGGAAAAGAATCTAAGCATAAACCAAGAATCATATTGTACATATTTAAGGTATCTTTTTTGCCATTCACTTAAGTATAAAATACTTATCCTATAAAGAAGTACTGCTATAAAAGCATTTTAAAGGACCAATTTCTGTGCAATGGGTAGATATTTTATTAGCTTCTCCTTTGGCCTCTACTAATGAAAATAAGAGGTACAAGTTCAAATAAAGGTGGAAAGGTCAAGTTCATTTAGCAAATATAGTATTTCATTAAACAGAAGGCACTATATTATTTTTCAACTTAGTATCGTATACTTATGACTCTGCATTTATTCACTTGTTCTATTGCCAGGAAACATATGGGTAATGTTCTGCTCTCCCAGGAAGAACCCTGAGGTCATATATCTATATCCAAATGTGGCATATACTTGTGTCAATGGTTCACCTAAGCCAGAACAAAGCAACCACATTGTGTCCTGTTTGACCAACTCTAGTCATAATGACTTAAGTATGAGTGTTGTTCAACAAAAGTTGCATTTCTATAAATTAGTGGAAACAATTTTATGGCAGATTGTTCTTCTTGAGTATATACCTGGATCTTAATTTTTTTCCTCTCAAGCTATGCACATGTTTTCTACTGCTCACATAAAACAAATGCAGTGAATACACTTTGAGGCATAAGCAGTATTCTTAGCAAGCCTCCATTTATTCAGTATTATCTTGGTCCTAATGTGGTCAATGGCTTTCAACAGTGGGAGAACCTGAATTGCTGGGTTTTTTTTTCCCCCCAACTTAATTGTCTTATTACTCGTCTCTATTATCAAGAGAAGAGCAGGATTTCAGAGTTTACTGATAGTCCACTGAACAGTCTCGACTAAATAACCAATGTAAACCCATATTTAAAGTATTACTCAATTTTAATTCCACTTAGATTTATCAATAGTTTAAAACAGTAGTAGTATTTGAGTGAATGAAACAGATTAATTACCTCAGAGGAACACAGAAATCCATTTACAGGTGCATACATCTTGTTGCTATTCCTGTTCCAGGGACACAGTTGATAAGAGTAAGAGATCTGTATGTTTCCTCGTCCATGAAAACATTACTGAGACTCAATCGCAGCATTATTCCTTTTTGCTGTAATTATTTGGGGATGTTTTTAACATGAAAGTGATATTTTAGGCATAAAAAATTGGGGGTGAAATCAGTAAGGTTCACATGAAGACACTGACTTTAATTTGTGAGTGCTGTTTGAATGTTTTGCTAAGACTTCATTTATAAATGAAGATAAAACAAATTTAAGGAAAATAGTAAACTTATCTGAAGAAAAAAATAACTTCACATAGTAGATCTCCTACATAAACAAAATGGCCAATAAACAGAGGTTAGGTGTCATGGAATACTGATGAATATTCATTGGAGGCATCTATTTCTTTACTCACAATGTTCTAACTGCGTAGCAATATAAGACCACCACAAAAAAAAAAAACAAGTAATTTAAATATATTTAATATATTTCAGCACTTTCAGAGTTCAGGGCAATCCACCCCAAAATGTTCCAAAGTGGAACATATACTTGTGTCAACAGAATTTGTTAATTCTAGTTTAAAATTGCTTCATAGACAGCTGGACTTTCTCTGACTTATATCACACTAGAAGTAGGAAATAAAACTCCTTTGTGAAAGGCACTGTCTCTGTACCAGGAGAGGAGGAGACATTTTTATCACTAGGCAAGAAGTTTTGGATGTGTTTGAATTATGAAAATAAACCTTTTAGCATCTTACTAAATTTGAGTATAAACCAATATGTCAAGATTTCTCTAAAAAGTATATAAATGTTACTTTGTTCATTTGCCTGTATCCCTTTTTTTCCTGTTACCAAGTCTTGTGTCAAGTTACTTTCCAGCTGTTAAGGACCACAGTTTGGTGTGATGGGTACATTACACCACCAATGGGGTAACAACACTTGCTCCTGAACGGTTGCAGCTAAAAAATCTCAGTGGGACTTCTAACAAAGGCCTCCTACAGGTAAGTGTTGTCCTGACAGCCTTCCAGTGGAAGCAGAATGAGAATTTTCTTTTCTGCAAGAGAAAAATTAGGTTGAAAGAGTTCCTTGTGGGTTTAGTGATTCTGGTTCTTTGGTCTGAGTACTCATGAATACTGAGTACTCATCTGCTCCCTACTCTGTTTCCGGTGAATCTTCTCACCTTCCATGACTCTGGCCTATACCCAAGCTCTTGTATGCATAAATAAATAAATCTTTTTTTAAAAAAGCCAAAACTAGGGAATCAAGAAATTGGTTCAAAGGTAGGAAAACTGTCATTCTTGGTTTTGGCTTTGAAATAGCTCTTGAGGACAAGGTCCCTAATAATTATCTTTTTATTTTTTAAGGATTTCTTTATCATACAAGAGCTGTGGTACAGGCCAGAGTTTTGGGGGGGTGGGGGTGAGAGGATTCACCAGAGACACGGGAGAGCAGAACAGGCAGACCGACTGAAGTACACTGCTCAGGGGAGCAGCAGGGGAGGCAGGAGAGGTCTATTGCACCATATGGATCCCCTCTCTGGCCGGGGATCGAACTCACGCTGCTCTACCTGCTGTGCCACCAGGGAGGCCCTATCATCTTTTCTTAGACAAATTCTGGGAGTGAAATCCTTTAGCTTTGGCCACCCTTACTAAGTCATTATTTGACTTCTTCTACCTCTGCTGTAAATAGTAAATCAATAATTAAAAAAAATGATTCACGGGAATCTGATAGTTAAGTATTGACAAAAGAAAAACTGCAGATGCACCACTAAGTGAATTTACTCTGCAGTTGTATTATATACTCAGAAGGAAGGAACATATAAATGGTAACTTCTCTTTTAATACAGAAACTCCTAGAAGGGAAGAAACACATTATTTAAGAACTGTAAATTTTATTATGCCTTTGAAAAGTAAACAAGGCTGCTCATCAAGATTAAAGAGGAAAGAATCCCTTTAAAAACTATCAATAGCTATAAAGCTGTAGTTTTGTCCCAAAATTTTACCTTCCATAAAGTTTGCTTACTAAGGACAAAAGGAAAAGTTTTCTCTGCAAATATTAATGAAAGGCTTTAGTCATCTAAACAGAACACCTTCAACAAAATTTGAATTTGTGAATTATATATATCTGATATGTGGCTAAAGTTTAAAATAAAACATTATAAGGTCTGTGAGGCAACACAGGAATTTAGCAGGAAGCTCTTTCCCCATCTCGTAACTCAAAAAATAACACACATTCCAAAGCAAAGTACCCCCAAACCCTATCAGTTTAGACCCCAATCTTACACCTGGCACCACTAGTTGCAAAACTTGTCTCACTTCACCAACAAGACGTTAAGGCTCAGTGATTCTGGTAAACAAACTGAGCATACCCTATTCAGTTTTGTGTCTTTGAGCCCCCTTGACATCCAAGACAAGATTCTCCTCAGAACCTGCCTGCTCTCACTTGAGTGCCTCCTCTCACAGTAAAGCTTCATTTCTAATTTGCCTACAATTACTTTATCACAAACTCTTTCCTACACAGAAGTCAAGGATCTCCAGTGTCCCTCAGCACCCCTGGGCTCTATCATTTGTGGCAAGCCACCCAGGAGAACACATGTGTGGTGAGTTGCTCTCCCTCCTGCCACTTCTGAGCTCCAATCTTTCTACCCCTTGCTTGCCCCAGGCATGGACTTCCCCAGTTACCTACATGCTGTACTCACGTATGGCCTTCATGTCGTTGCTGAAGCAGCACCTTATTGCAGGACCCTCTCTGAACTCGGCAGCTCAGCGTCCCTGCAGCTCTTCAGTCTCTACATTGCTGCAGTGTTAATTTTCTTCTTACATCGTTGTTTATGTTCAGACAGTATCTGGTTTCTCTGCAGGTGTAGTTCTGTAGTTCTCCCACCTGTGATCCATCACCCTACCTCCTTGTGCTTTTCACACCCCTGTAGATCTAAGGTTGGTTTGGAAGTTTCATCTTTTGCTTCACCCTTTGTTTGGTTTCTCTTTATTCAACAGGTAAGTGAAACCATCTGGTCCTGCTGCAGTTTTCATTTCCCCCTTAACTATGGCCATTTATTGGCCTACATCTGCTTAGTCTTCCCCTTCAGTAAATTGTAAGCCCCTTGTCAACAAGACCTTTGTTTGATTCACTGCTACATCCTCAGCCCTGGTATAGTATATCTGGCTAGTACTGTCTCATTCTTCTTCATGGTTCCTTTTGGTCTATTGTGTTGTTCAACCTGCCCATATCAAAAAAGTCACATACACCCTCAGAATCTTGTGGAAGAGCATATTTACATGCAAGAAGGTATGTGCATAGGGTCGGAGACGCTATAAATGGACATCAGATATAGGTAAGAACTGGAAAACCACAGAAGCACGTGAGACAGAGGTTGAAAAATAAGTGACTGGATGTTGTAGGTGAGTCCTCCATCTTTCCTTCTCTCTCTCCTTCTTTGAGATTAAAAAGGAGGAGACAGACAAGAGGAAGAGAGTGATAGAAGATATAAGGAGGAGAGATAGAAAGATATAGGAGGAAACAGAAATAATGAGACAGAAAAGAGATAGAGAAAAGAAGAGAGATGGATAGGGCAAGAAAAAGAAAGGTGGGGAGAACTAGGACTGGGAAACAAAGATAGGAAGAGAAAAAGAAAGGGAGACACACAGTGGGAAAGAGAATTACAAAAAAAAAAAAAAGAAAAGAGGAGAGTGCAAAAGAGATATACAGAGAGGTAGAGGGGGAGAAAAGGAAAAGAGTGAGTGATAAATATATACATAGAGACAAAGGGAGAGAGAAAGAAAAGATGGGAAAGCGAGCCTGTCTTCGTCTACATCAACTAACAGTGAGAGAGCTAGAGACAGCTAATGATATAGAAAGGGAAAAAAAGTGAGCTACACATAGGAGAAAGGGAGAGAGAGCACAAAAGAGCTGACAGAGGTGGTGAGAGATATATATAGAGAGATATGGAGAGAGAATGACTGATTGGTAGATAGATTTGATAGAAGAAAGACGATACGAAGAAAGATTTTAGAAAGATAGATATAACTGCATGAAAGAACGTGAAGCTACAACTTAAACTACTAATACGAAAAAATGCAACTTTACCTTACAAAAGAAAAGTATAGCTTTTGTTACACTGGAAAACAAATGCTAGTTTCATTACTTTTACTCAGTATGAGACGTAGATAAAACAATCATCTCATTTATAACATCTGACACCTCTGAATTTTATTAGTAATATGAACTTTTAAAGAGGGATCATGTTTATAGGTTCAACACCAGTAAAACAAGCAGTTCATACACTGGGCTTACTCTCTTCACTGACCTCTGCCTAAGCTGGGCAATACCCACTCAGTTCTTGTGACTGTCTGTGGGTTATGTACAGAAACACTGGGTACAAAGCAAAAAGGCTAAGTACAAAAAGAGTGATGTTCTTTCACAATACCACCTTAACCTCAATATAAACTGGAGAATGGAAAATGGCCTGAGAGCAAAACATATGAAGCCCAATTAAATCAGGCTCTCTGGTAAATCCTTTCCCTGGAGGACAAAAGACCTACTCTCTTAGGTCAGAGAATGTGGTATTTTATGGTGACTCTGACAGCAGTTTTGAGCTCTAACTCCTTGTCTTTCTGCTTTTGTCGCCTGGGCACTAAGCACAAAGAGCCCTTACCTCAGGAAGCTGGATGCCACTGTTGCCAACTGGGGTAGGGGCTGCTTGAATCTCCACAAGCAGCTTCTTGGCTCTGTGTTCCAGGGCCTGGACCATCTCGGTGAGTCTCTGCTACCTTCCAGCTGTGGGGGACTAGACGCTCTTCACCAGTCATTGTTCTCCTCTCTCCTGTCTCTCCTCTCCTACAATCTTATTTTTATTCTTCTGTTCCAATTTGCTGGCCAACAAAACATTTTCTCTATCATATTTCTCCTTGGAACTTATACTACTATCACTGTGAGAAGTGGCTGGCATCCCCCTTTCCTCAACCCCTACCTCAGCAAAGTCATTTGTGGTGGTGACTGGAGCAGCATAAACAGCTTGCACCCCCAAGATGACTGCAGGATAAAGATTCCTTTTACTTCAAGACTTGCTGATGTGAGGTTAAAGCTTCTGCCAATTCAGACTCTTGAACTTTCCCCCTGAAGAAATCTAATCTTTATTAGATTTTCTTTGTTGATTTCTAAGTGGTGAGGTCTTACTGTTCTTTAAAATGTGTAGGAAAATCTTTATTTCTCCTGTGTTTCCTTAGTCTTTAAAAAAGGCCACCTGCAGACTGTTTAAGAAATGATAAATTACACCGAATAGCAACCATTAAGAGTGCTTATTGGCTTGTTGAAAAAAGTCTAAATTGTTCATTGGGCTTGTAAAAATTTTTAGATGTTGACATTTAGGTTTCTTTAAAATGAAATGATATTAATTTTAAAAAAGATCTATGGAGAGGAAATGTGACTTTTTGGGAACTGAATTCCAAACTTCAGATTTTGCACTAGGATTAGTGAAATGCAAAATAAGTGCTCTAAAAGCTCTCCCCTCTCTTATCCTCCTCATGGTCTATGAATAGTTGTTTTTTTGTCTGCCTTAGCAAAGGGCCTAGTTTCAGTGAGGAGAGCAAAAGGTCTTTGGGAAACAATCTGATTTTTCTCTGCTCATCTTTAGAATGGTTTTAAATGGACTAGCACATAAGGATTTTAGCTTCCACCTCATATTGGAAACTTCCTTAACATAGAACTGTATTTGGAGGAGAATGTACCTAAGTGGGTATATGAAGCTTAAAAATTTAAGTTACTTGAGTCATCAGGCAATCTTTGTTTTAAAAGTATGACTGGTGAAACTGTCCACCCACCTGAAAATCTCTTTAGGAATTAATGAAAAAGATGGCTTAGGACTAATACAAATCTTAAATCCTTCCTTCTTAGAACAAAAGAGTTATTTCTTAGAAATACAAACTTAAGGAAATGGTCTCTCATCTAAAGGAGTTAATAAAGAAAAATTATTTAGAAATTAAACATTTCCTAAAGTTAGTACACATGATCAAAAATTTAGAAAATTTTGTGTAATGCCTTTAGAGGGTTATCATATTAAAATTTATATAATTAATTATGAGTTGCACCTATATAAATTATAATGTAATAAAAATGAACCCAAAATTATGAGAGCAGAATGTAGAATTTTTGGTAAATGGGAAGTAGTAATTTATATCAAAAAGTTTCACTGTGAGATTTAATTTGCACAGTAATTAAGTTTTATGTAAGATGCCAGAATTTCTTTACAATATTTTAGTATTTGTTATTTATAGCAATGTTTCTGATTTTGTTGAAAATTACAGATCTTAAGAGATTTCAGAGATACCAGTTTCTACCTGCCTAATTTTTACGGAAGCAATGCCTTCTTTGGTATGATGATACTTAATAGATTTGGCTTCCTTTGTTTAAAAGTAACTCAGTAAATGTTCAGTTTCATAAATTTCTGTAAGTAAAAACATTTGTTTTCTTTTGATCTCTGATGCTATTAGCAATACAGGCAAATACAACTTTAAGAACAAAGATTAAACATCTATGTTTATCCCCAGATGATGCCTCCAAAACTTGGAAACAGTAGTCTTATTCTCATGAAAATATATCAGTTCAATAAAAATCTCTTTCTTAGAACCGAATTGGAAACATTGCTAATCAATGTTGATAATATGACCTTGTAGTATTTGAGGACATGCAAACACAGCTCTAAAGAAATAAGGTTGTTTTCATGGAGTCAGTACATAACCTTGGGAAAACCAGCCTGGTACTTGCTTTCAGGTTCCCAGCATCCTTTACCAGTGGCAGGCGAAAGAATTTCAGGATATTTTGGGAATCTTGAAAAGGGAGTAATCCAAATTTGGTTTTGCAGACAACATCTGATGGTGAAATCTTGGCATGATTTGTGAGCCTCAGGAGGCTTTTAAGATTCAGTTCCCGCAAAACAGACTTAAAAAGAACCTACATAGTTAATTACTGTTCTTGCTGTACTTAATAACAGACCAAACATATTCAAATTAGACATTTTGTACAGGCAAATTAGTTTCACAGTAATTCTTTGATATAAATGAGGGTGATTATGGGGAGAAAAATTATGTTTCACTAATACACATTTTGGTTATTAGATTCTAGTGCTATTGTCTTTGAGGTTTTTGTTTTCTGCCTGTAAGCTTGACTAGATTCTGAATTGTTAAAGCTTTCTCAAACACCAGGCTACTGCTCTCCAAACTAGTGTTTTCAAGGTTTCCTGTGATGCTTTTGAATTGACATCATTGAGAACTAAAAGTCTCCATTTCTAAAACAATACAAGCAAAAGTGAAGCAACATGTGAACTTCAGAGAAATCACAACACTCACCCATGGACAGTCTTCATGCTGATTGCTGAACAACACCTGGTTAGAAACTTTCAAATTGCAAAAGTGCTCTGAACACAGTACCTAAAAGTCTTTAACTTTGTACTCTAAGGGGTCAGAGTGGGTTTATAATTTACTCTAACTAGACATTAATAATTAATTTTCTTTCACTTCCATAGAAATGCTTCATCTTAACTACCTGCTTGCTTACAATGTAACGATGTAGCTTTTGGAGCCTACCTGCCAGAAAGTTGCTGGAAATGACAACTATTTCACTGGACTGACCTATTATCCAGACTCAATGAGTTATGTATGGACAGTTCACCAACTCAGTAATGTGTTCTGTACTTAATTTCCAGAAAGTTTCATGGGAGGGCACTATCTGGGCTCCTGGCAGACAACTCCAAAATGTGCAATAGTGGCACATTAAATAAATTAAAATTACTTGAGAAATAAGAGGTCGCAAAAATTTCTGCATTTAATTATCTGTTAACCATAAGAGAAAGACTTTTCTCCCCCAAAACACAAAATGAAAACAGAATTTCAGGAATTCAGAGACTCGTAAGCGATTACTATGAATGTTTGTATGCTGACTAAATAGAATAATCTACAAAAGATGAACAAATTATTAAAAATATACAGCCATCTGAAACAGGAAGAAACTAAACACCTGAAGAGACTGATTACAGGCAAGGATATTGGGGCAGTTATCAAAAGCCTCCCTAAAAACAAAAGTTCAGGACTAGATAGCTTCACTGGTGAGTCCTCCCAAGCATTCAGAGATGAGATAATAAAGCCTATCCATCTCTCTCTCACATTTCCAGGTGAACATTATCATAACACTAAAACCAAAGACAATGCACACAAAAAGAACTACAGACCAATTTCCCAAATGAACACAGATGCACAAGTCCTCGACAGAATCTTAGCACACAGAATTCGATACATTAAAGTGATCATACACCATGACCAAGTGGGATTTACTCCAGGGACATAAGGGTGGGTTCAACATCCGAAAACAATCAACATAATTTACCACAACTATAGGAAAATAAAAATCATATGATCATATCAATAGACTTTAAATGAATATATCTCAACATAATAAAGGCCATATACAACAACTCAACCAGAGCTAACATCATACTCAATGGTAAAAAACTGACAGCTTTACACTGTTGGTGGGAAATAGATAGGCCCAGTCCCTTTGGAAAACCGTATGGAGGTTTCTCAAAATATTAATGAATCTACCACATGAGTCAGCAATTACAATCTTATCTACCTAGAGGACACAAAAACACCATTTTGATGGGAAATACATTTCTCTAAGATAAAGAGGTCTTATTTTATATACAAATGTTGCATGGTGATGGTTTTTATTCCTTGATTTGAAATCTATTTGTGAAGGCTCAAACATCATCCCCTTTGTCTTGGACACTTGAAAGTGAGTAAAACCTTGCCCAAATACATTAGCATTTAACTTAGTGAGTAAACTTTCTAGACAAGTAACGACATGGAAAAAAAAAAAAAAAACTAGTCTTGTTCACAAAATAGTATTCACAAATAACTTCTGTTGGCCTAATACTAAAATATATTTGTTTGGTTTTTAAAAAACAAAATCTAAGCTGTCTTATTTAATTTTGATTTGCTTAAGCTTTTTATCACATGACAGATAAATTCTACTGCCATGCAAGTAGGACTTGCTAGTGATATCTGCAAATGTACAATGTATGACTTAAATTAGAGTAAAAGCTGAAGCTTACAATTTTTTTGGTAATTTTTGATTTGGGCAGTTAAATGTGTTAACATTTATCAATTAAAATTTTTCCATTAATTTTAGAAAGTTGAAAAATATACCTCTTTTACACTAGTGATTTTTTAAACTTTAAATGAAACAATATCTACTATGAAGAAAGCATCTAGCATTTTCACTAGTTGTTTATGTCTTCAGTACTGAGTGAAGAGTTTGAAATCAAGTGTTGTCTGTTTTTTTCCCCTCACATGGAAACCAAGGTTCAAAGGCTTTAAAAGACTCAGTTTACCCTTTTACACAATGAAAGTCAAAACTGTTCCCTACATCTCTTTACTTCCAAACCAGTTATCTTGCTTTATCATCCTATGCTCTCTTAACTAGAATTTGGGAAACACAAACCTTGAACATAGAAGTTATGTGTGTTTAATTTAGATTTGTCTTTCTTCTAAACGTTGTTTAGTCTAAAGTGTGATTCACCAGTTAATAGTTGCAAAAATAGGACTAAATATTTTCTAATTCCTTAGCAGGAAGTGATTTACACTGTTGACAAAAGCATCCTTTAAAGTGTCCTCCTGCGAACACTGAGTCTTAGTAAACCGTATTGTTTCTCCAGGACTTCTAAGAATTCAAATTTGATGTTAATATGTAAACTTTTCTTAATCAAAATGAACTAGCTTTTAAGTCATAGATTTGTTTTGGGGAAAAACTGAGCAAGCTGCATAACCACAGTGCTTTTACAAAACGGAAATATTTTTCACAGAAACTTATGATTATTCATGAATAGCCACCACACTCCCCCACAGTGCTTCGACAGCCATCATTTCTTTTTAACTTATAAAATAATTACTATTTTTTCCTAAGCCCTAGAATGTTACAGTTCATGAAACTAGAAATAACAGGTGAACATGGCAAGACACAGGTAATAATTTGATTAATACATTTCTGAAAACTAGGCAGTTGTTTTCACTTGGATATGATTAGATTTTCAAAACATGACATTACTTTTTAGAGTGAATCTCTGAGCTGTTTTCTATAGATGATTTAAAATAATCATTATTGGGGCCTCCCTGGTGGCGCAGTGGGTTGAGCAACGCACTGTGAAGCAAACCTCAGCCATTGCAGCATGAGTTCGATCCCTGCTGCCGGCCAGGGGGGGGGACCCACATGGCGCGGCAGACCTCTCCTGTTGTGCCCGCTGCTCCCCTCAGCAGTGTACTTCTGTTGATCTGCCTGTTCTGCTCTCTGCTCTCTGTGGTGAATTCTCTCACCCCCCTCCCCCACACCTCTGGCCTGTACCCCAGTGCTTGTATGCATAAATAAATCAATCTTTTAAAAAAAAAGTAAAATAAAATAATCATTATTATTACCAAATATTAAACTTACTACTTACCTGAAACTGGACTTAAAGACTTTTGTTCTATTCTACACACAACCCCAAATATTGGGGGGAAAGAATGACTTGCCATTATGATGCAAATCCCCTTTACTCTGCCATCATCCTTAATTATATGCAAAAACATTATGACAGTACCATATTAACAAAACCTAGTAATAAATCACATACTATTTTTTAGTTCCCTCTATCAAAAATGGTGTGAAATGCTTTACACATTTTATCTTCACCTTTAACACAGTTTTATAGAGATCATCATCATGGACAGACAAGCAGAACTTGAACCTGGGTAATACTTCAAACCCCATGATCTGTACCTCTACCATCTAATCCTCCAGAACTTCTTATTGTTTGTAATATTCAGGGCAATGATGACATTATTGAAAGGTAATATAAGCATGTAGAATGGTTCTTACCTTAGACCAGTCACCCATTCGCCACACATAGCATTTTGAGTAATCCTCGCAGTCCTCAGCCTCTCTGGGTCGGGTGGAGAGGACACATTTTTTTCTAGGGTTAGTACACCTCACAGTCCGATGGCGTACGCCTTTGCCACACTTGACTGAACACTGGAAGAGTATCACAGTATGGATTAAGTTGGATGATTAGAGATTTATATTAAGAAATGGTTTTAGTTATCGTTCATACATTCATCATGCACATAAAAAAAACAGATAAAAGAGAACATTTAGGCAAAATACAGACTACATATCAGTATCAAAGGATAGATGGAATTGGGGGTGAAGTGCTATAGGCAGATTTTAGAAACATGGGAACATTATTACAGAGAGTAGTATAACGAGTTAATAAAAGCAAATAGTATATACAATGATCAAAATGTAAGCTAGATTAATAACATTTTACGCTGTATTATGTGAGGAAATCATTTTAATTTTGGTAAGATTTATTCTAACCTTATGAAAAGTTGGGGAAAATTACAATATCTTACAGGATGTCATTTCTCATAAGCATTTCTTACATTTAAAACAAAATCTTAGCAAAACTAAAATTAATTGGTTTACCTATTTACCTCTAAGTTTGTATAGACTGAAAATATAATTCTGTTCATAAATAGCTCATTTTATAAATGGGTGCTTTTTTTAATATAACCAATATTAAGACAGCAATATCTTCTGATAACCTTCTCTGCATGCAGTTTACTCATCTGTCCCACCTATTACAGAATATTTGTAAAGGTAGGCATCACAACTATCCCTTAATGGGGCCCACAATGGGGAGTGAAGAGGAATGATGAAAAAGCAAAACTTGAGAATTTATGCTTATGTATGAAACAGGTCCAAAGAAAGAGCTGAACATATGCTTTAAATATAAAGTATACAAGTACACTTTAATAAATCTTGCATAAATAATTCTTACAATTATAATTTGCATTTAAATATGTTAATCTTTGAAGTAGACCACATGTGGGATTGGGCATTATAATTTTTTGCAATTGAAACTTTCTCTATACTGTATAATCACTTGTTAAATTAAAACAAGAGAGACTTTTTAAATTGGTATATTACACAGAAACATATTACTTCCAGCTGGTGCCAAAATCAGTACAGAATATTTCTGATCTATTTCCTCCTGAGTAGCTTGCAGAAATGTTTTGCTTAGACTGGAAGTGGGGTATTTTCATCTCTGATTCTCATGTCAGTCTTCTTTCCAGATTAAATTGGTCCATTTTGATATAAAATTGGATATTACATTCATTCTGACAACTATCCACAACAACTGAAGATCAATCAGTTAAACAGTGAAATATAGCTTCAAAGAGTAAGAAAACCGAACTGGACTAATTTGGGGTGGACAGGAGTTGGTTTATTAGAACAATATCCACAAAACATTATCATCTAAGGTACTTTATATTCATTTTCAGAAGAATGACTAACTGTAACCTAGAATTTTCTGTCATTTTTGATTCATAATAATTTGAACTTTAGCATATAGATAATTTTGGCCAGGTTGTGTTTATCAGGATGATATGAGTATGTAAGTATGTGTGCACATACTAATATACTTCACATAACTAGTATGCTTCAGAACAGCCAGTCAATGTAAGACTGGTATATACTGTTATGCAAAATATGTAACAGTAAATACAGCATACGATGTGCATAGAACACTGTATATTATACTACAAGTGGGGGTGTGGTACATGAGTTAGGCTGGGTTCAATTCATGATAAACTGGTGAACTGCTGGCTGTTTTACGTGAGCAATTAAATATAAAAACATTTCACCAGAAATATTTCTTAAATCTGACCTTTCTAAAAAAAATGAATTTCCTTTTCCTTTTGAATGTCCAGAGATACAGAATGAATGGAAAATGTATTTTATTATATGTCCACTCAACTGATTACAGAGGATATATATCTGTACAGAGGATATATATCCTTTTTTTTTTTTCTATTTTCAAGCTATCTATGATGGATGATTCCCTTTTAACTCAAAGATGGTATTGAAGCAGATCAACTCAGAACATGACACAAAATGATCTTATAAAAGCTGAATCAAAAAAAAGGAAAAGAAACAGGGCACGTACCTCAGACCACACTCCCGCCTCCCACACAGTCATGCAGTCTTGGCCCTCACAGCGCTGGGCAGAGGCTGGCCTGGGCCCCACACAGTCCCTCTCCTGGGCTCTGATCAGTGTTCCATTGCTCAGCTGTTGGGTACAGGCCACTTGTCTGCTCTGCATCCCTTTTCCACAAGTCCTTGAACATGGAGTCCATTCTGTCATCATCCACCTCAAAATAAAGCAGAAGTCACTGAGACAAGTGATTGTGTTTACAGTTAGAATGCTACACAGTGATTTTTATTTTTAAACTAGGATCACAATTTTTTCAAGATGCCATGTTTACTTTTCGATTTGAGTTCTCCATGAAGAGAAACATCTCAGGATCTTGCTCTTACTAGAATCTCAGAGTATCTGCTACATTCGGCCCCTGGTGCAGTGCATTCTTTGCCTGTCATGGCACATCATATTGCCCTATAGTGGTTCCTAATAAAAGTGGTAACACGCACAAGGCATTTCTGTTCTTTGTTTTAAACCTTCAGGATAACCCCACGTGTTAGATGCACTGCAACTAACATGGCCATCTGAAGAAAGAAAAGCCTAGACAGAGAGTTTTAGTCACTTACCAAGGACCATAGGTTGTGGAACCACCACTGAAATAAAATAAGGCTGCACACTACCCCACAAGAAGAGATGTGTCCACATTAGTAAGGTTATAGAAGCCTGTCATTGAGAATCTCCCTTAACTCTGGGTGAAGCAGTCACTAATGCATCATGCCTATCACTAGCAATAAGATTTCTATGCCTGGGGCATATTCTCCAGAAAGTGCTACCATTGCTGCTTTAGACTATCCCCAACTGCAATATATTCACTAGCACTGGAGTGATGGCCTCAGAAAGCTGGACGTCAAGTGCTCTCATTTGAGAGGCCCTTAGGACTCTCATGCTGCTTTTGATCTCACTGATTCATCTAATATATATGTATTTTAATACCTAGGTGGAAACCATTTTCCAAAATATCAGGATAGTGATATGTATCTATGTAACTTCCAAGTTGGGCTCTCTCCTAAGGACCACTGTTTCAAACATTCCCCCAAATTTATTCAAGGAACAAAAGGATGCTGATATCAGAAACATTCATGAAATTTGGTACTTGTGTAATTCCCATTGATAAAACTTCTTTGCATTTCCCATTATTGAGATAACCTTATAGGCACAACTAAATATCCAAGTACACTGTCTTCACATTCTCTTTCAGCAGTGTGGGGCAATTAGAACCTAAGCTAGGTCTGGGTTCCTATTTGTCCACATTCTTCAAACAATATATAACAGCTGTTCAGTTTCCACTTTCTCTTAGGTGCTTATTATTATACTGTCTGACATATATAAAATGGGTACTCACTATATCATTTATTCTATCACAACATATTTAGAAATGATTTATACCTATTCATATCTCTCTCTGGTTTCGTGTCGCACTTAAGCTATATGTTCAGCTTGCTCTCCAAACGCCTTGTGACACTTGTTTATATACAGCCACTGCCCAGATCCTTGACAGTCATCTCCACATCTCTTCCACCTAGAAGGGTTTTGCTATCTGGCTGGATGGTGAATATGTTCTCTGCTCTTTGTTATCTGGCTCACAGCATTTACGGGACACTAGATAATCCCCAGGGAAGAAGAAGGGCTCAGAGGTGGCTTAAGCCATGGGATTCCCTTTTCTTGATTAGAATAGAAGCTTTTCAAAGGCAGAACTCAATGCCTCATTCCTCACTGCAGTTGCATCCATACAACTAGACAGAATATAATAATTCTTATAAGCATTTCCTAAAATGGAATTTTCTTTTTTTAATAAACATTCTTAATGGTTCCAAATTAACTTAAGCTGGTACGTTCCTGGCAGCAATCCAAAGTTTGAGGAAGCCTATTTTCCTACAGCCTAGTTTCCTCACCTGTAAAGTGGGTTAATTCTTAATGATTGTAAACTTCTAATTGTGAAAAAGACACACTTTCACCATAACCCTGTACCCCAACATCGCCTTGCATAGGTTCTTGCCTGCAGATCTATCAAGAAGGAGGCAGACTTACTGTTTTGCTTTGGAGTCCCCTAGTGGATTTTCCTAAAGTGAATATTTATCTTTGAGCTTTATTTTAATTCCTCTCCTTTTCTCTTTTTTAAAGATTTATTTATTTATGCATACAAGCACTATAGGCCAGAGGTGTGGGGGGTGAGAGGACTCACCAGAGACAGAGCGGGCAGCAGAACAGGCAGATCAAGGGAAGTACACTGCTGAGGGGAGCAGTGGGCAAGGCAAGAGAGGTCTGCTGTGCCATATGGGTCCCCTCCCTGGCTGGCAGCGGGGATTGAACTCGTGCTGCAGTGGCTGCAGTTTGCTTCATAGAGCATTGCTTAATCCACTGCACCACCAGGGAGGCCCTCCTCTCCTTTTTTCTACATGAGAATAGGCCATAAGCACAATTTAAATTCATAGAAATACCTTTCCCCCAATTACAAGAAATACAGCAGAAGACACTACTGAAGAAAAGTATTTGTAATCTCTGGGGTCTCATATTTTAAAAATAAATTTCAGATAAACTTTAGTGTTATTTTTCATTCTTGTCAGATCTCAAAATTAAGAACTAAAATAAATTTGTTTCAGAATTTATCTGATTTGAAATTACCCCATTTTCTTGTCCTTTTTGTAGTGCTATTTACTAGTGGATTGGTGTATTTTATATTTGGCACATAGGGTTCCAGAAAGCCACTTGGTAAAATTTTCAATAAATGTGACTAGAAATCAGAATGTTTCTTTCTAGGGTAAAGAAAAGGAAGAGACAGGGAAAACAAAGCTTGTTCTATGTCAGTAAGGCTTAGAACGTTTTCATATGATGACCCCTAATGACACCCCATGTCCATTTTTCACTTTACATATTTTGGTTAACCTTTACCCTGGCATCACTTCTTGGTCGTTCAAAATATACCTCCTCTCTTCCCAAGGGAAGTAAATTAATAATCTTGAAGAAAAGGTTTCCTCTCTCCCACTGCAAAGATTTCTTATTCTGAAATGTAGTGACCTTTCAAAAACTATTCATTTTACCAAGTCATTACTAAGATACCCTTCCCCAACATAGCCGAGGTCAGGGTATTAACAACAAAGAGTGTGTGCTGTACACTCTGATCTTTCATGGAGCCATTTAGACAGAGACAAGTGTGCTTTCTTACTCAAGTCCCAGTCACTCAGGATTCCTGATAAATGTCAGAATAATTTACTGCTCATTCAACCAAATGGAAAAGTTATAGAGTATATGGAGCAAATGCTGTCTTGGAATATTTTGATAAGTGATTTAGTACAAGACAAATTAGCATTTCAGTATCTATTAAAAGATAAAGAGAAGATAATTTTTAGGGACTGTAAAAACAAAGATAATCCAGGTTTAGAACTAAAAGGACAAAGGCTAAAATCTCTGCTTCTTCATCTGTCACCTGAAATGGGAAGGTCTAAAAGACCTGACAGATTGTAGGCAACAATTCCCTGGGTCACTCTTCCTATTAATATGATTCCCCACCAAAATTCTTAATTAGTTTATATACTTAGAGGGTCTGAAAAGCATTCAGCCAGGCAGGGACAATGAATATAATATTACTGAAAGTATTTTAATGTACTTTTATTTTTTGCACATTCTTCATTATTTAACCTCATATTTAGAAATATTTTTGCCTGGGTCCAAGGTGATGCATAGAATTGTTAAAATAGGAATGCAAAGGAGAAGAAAAGTGATAATCACCTTTTGAAACCTTAAACGCAGTGAAATGCAAGTATTCAGGTGCAAGTCCTGAAGTTCTATTTTGTAGGAGAAAGGATTTTCCAAATTATTTTCAGGGCTCATTAACATAGCTAGAGCCCAAACTGGAGGGCTTAAAAGTTGAGTTCTGTGAGAAGCTAGAAATTAAAGTGTTAGGGGGGAAAGGTTCTTCTGAATGGATTACACAAATAGGTTATGAACTTCGACCCCCTTCGAGACCTATAAGATCCAAGAACTACAAATTCCATAAGGTCATTATTGAAAAGCGATCACTGGGACCTGGGAGGGAGTTAAGCAAACATGTGGGCGGGCCTTGGGGATCCCTTTTTTCCTTGGAAGTCAGCTCTCAGTGCACCACTGGGTTCCAGCCCCAAGGAACTGGTAGGACATTTATGGCTCTGTATCCCTCTCTTCTCCTTGTATTATTTACTATGCTATTTCCCTTCTCTTGTAAAGTAGAACAGGAAGACTGACTGAAATATACTGCTGAGGGGAGCTGCGGACAAGGCAGTAGAGGTCTGCTGTGCCATGTGGGTCCCCTCCCTGGCTGGGGCTCAAACTCATGCTGCTGTGGCTCCAGAAGCCCCACAGTGCGGTGCTCAACCCCTTGCACCACCAGGGAGGCCCAAGAGCACCCATTTACAACTAAAAACTACGAAGAAGGTAATAAAGTAACCTGCATCAATATAATAAAGGCCACATATGACAAACCAATTGCCAATATAATACTTAATGGTGAAAACCTGAAAGTTTTCCCCTTAAGATTAGGAAGGAGGCAAAAATATTCCTTATCAACTTGACAGTAGCATTATACAATGCTACTAGTGCAAGAGGCTTTGACCAGAGCTATTTCAGACAAAAACTGGAAATAAAGGGAATCCAGGCAGGAAAAGATGTGAAATCATCACTGCTTTAGATGATACGATGACATAGTACAAAATTTTAAAGATTTCACCAAAACATTATTAGAAACATTAGATAAATGCAACAAAGTGGCAGGTTACAAAAATCTGCATACAAAAGCAAAGGGAAGCAAAATAAAATCCATTTATAATTTTTGAAAAATAATTAAAAACCTTGGACTCAATATAAACAAGTAAAGGACCTGTACAGTGAGAATGACAGGATGTGATTAAGGAATTATATAGTGACACATGGAGATAGAGGGGTGGCCTTTGCTCAAGGAGAGAAATCAATATAATCCAATAGACTGTCCAGTCTAAAAGGATTCATAAATGTAATGTATTCACCACCAAAACACCAGCTATGTTTTTCAAAGTGATTGAACCAAAAATACTGAAATGTATGTGAAACCAGAGAAGGCCCTCAATTGTATAAACAACCCTGAAAACAAGCAGAGAAATGGAGATACCAAGTTACCTGACTTCAAACTTTAAAGCAGCAATACTAAAAACAGTATGATACCATAGCAAAAAGAGATACATGAATCAGTGGACTAGAATGGGAAATCCAGAAATAAATCCACATACATATCCGTACTTAATCTATGATAAAACACCTATGACCATACATTTGGAAAGGACGGTCTCTTTAGCAAACAATGCTGGGGAAAGTAGAAGCTACACAACAAGAAGGAAGCTGGATCACTCAATCCACACACAAAAGTAAAGTCCAGATGGATTGTAGACTTAGATATAAGATCTGTAACTTACAATACATGGCAGAAAACATTGGTAATCTGTTCTAAGACATCAGTGATAAAGATGACAATGATTAAGAGACAACTCCTATGGCAAGGGAAATAAAACCACAATAAACAACTGGAATTACCTCACATGAAAAACTTCTACTTAGAAGATGCAAGATTAAAAAGACATTCCATTGAATAGGAAAAAAAAAAATCGTTATACTATATATAGCTGAAAAGGAGTTAATATCCAAAATATATAAAAAGCACACAAAAACTCTTGAGTGTAGGCACCAGAGAAACCTGATATTGGTATCCTGGGCCAGGTCCTCGTCAGTTTTTCTCTGAGTAACTAGTTTAATGAGTTTCTATTTTATTGAAGTTTGAATTTGCTTCACAGTGGTGATTATTATTTCAGTGGGCAGTTTTTATCACCCTTGGCAAGACTGAACACACCACTTTGAAAAGCTAGGAACAAATAGCTAAATTCAATCCCGTGACCAGATCTTTTGTAGCAGTCACCAACATGTTATGACTTAATTTACCTTCTTCCTTTCCCAAGTTTTTACACACGGAAAGCACAAATTTGGGTAAATCCTAGTCTTTCTGCACTTTAAAAAAAAAATATTTATGCATACAAGAACTGGAGAACAGGCCAGAGATGCGGGGTGGTGGGAGGGGTGTGAGAGGAATCACCAGAGGCAGAGTGTGGAGCAGAACAGGCAGATGGACTGAAATACATTGCTGAGGGAAGCAGTGGGTGAGGCAAGAGAGGTGTGCTGCACCATGGGGGTCTCCTCCCTGGCTAGGGATCCAACCCATGCTGCAGTGGCTGTGCATGTGTCATAGTGCTGCGCCTTACCCTCTTGCACCACAAAGGAGGCCCTCCAAACCACTGTCAAGCCAATGATGCTGCTTTCTTAGACCTTGCCCACTTAAAACCTTACACTTCGTTACATAAACCTTTGCACTCTCTTTCAGCGTGTCTCAAATGACAGTGGCACAGGGTGGGTACCTGGTCTGGCATGGTTGCTCATTGCACTTTCGAATCTGAGGCTCTGGCTTGGTTAAGTATTTGCATTTCTTGTTGTCCACAACGCTGATATTTTTGTTCATGATTTTTGTGCAAGACACCGTTGTTTTCCTTTCCCCTGGAAAGAGTCAATAAACATATAAAGCAATGTTAGTATAGGTCTTTAGGGAATGCGCTTAGGAGGCATGCGCAGGCTTGCCATTTTTAAAATGTATTTTAAACAAAATTTAGATTAACTCAATGAAAATGAACTTGTTAATTTACATGAAAAAATGTATCTCTAGACTTAAGGAAGATGAATGGTAATGTTTTCCTAATTAGAAATTAAGTGGCAACTTCCATATTACAAAGGAATTGTGATGTACAACTAGACAAGATGTTGAAGACTGCTGTAAAGGCTGTGCTGTCTTTTAGTCTTGAGAGTTGGGAAAGCTGTAGCTGCACAAAACCTGTGTTCCTACATTGATCACTTGGCTGTACATTATCAATACTCTTTGACAAGTTATGAAGGAAGCTTATTTTGAGTATATATCTGGCCTTTGTTTTTACCATCTCTGATAAAGGCCCCAAGAAAACTTTAGAAATCCTCATTGCCTAATAATTGTCCTGTTTTCCTAAAAACAAAAACAACTATGGACTCCTAGCATTTTCTACCATATTTCAAGAAACTGGTATTTCTTTGTTTAGCATGATAATCTGACTGTAAGAGGGAAACAATGATTTGTATTTTGTATTCATTTTTTGCTTAGTCTTACAGACACACTTTACACTTTTATTACTTCATATTGTACTTAAAAAGCCTACTAAATACGTGCTGATTCTGTTCTACACAAATGTGTATCTAAGTTTTCTATGAGTAAAAAAGATAAACTGTATAGATAATTAAACGACATTACAAAATCATTAAATCAGCCAACAATTTTAAAGCTACAGGCATCATGAAGACTTTAAAAAAAAAAAAACACCTTTTTTGCATCTCTAATGAAGGTACATTAGTTGGGGCCCAGTGACTGTCATACAATAATAACTAGGAAGTGCAGAGTATTCATGCAGGTCAGGTCAGATAGGATACCCTGGGTTGGTAACAGAGATGACTCTGTCCTTTAATTAATAAAGGCCATTGAAGGAAGGGCTGGTATCCAGTGAGAAGGAAAGAAATGATGCAGTGAGAGCACTACCTTGAATAATTTTTGAGTAACTTAACTTGAATGGGGATCGGAAGAAACAAAGAAGTGGCCTAGTAGAAGACAAAACAACAGATATAGGTTCAAGATCACTATTTGCTTCCTTTCAATAACACTGAGCATGGTCCATCACAAATTATAGAGTAAGAACATAACTATCTATACATTTACATTAATTAGCAATTATATCTATAATTACGACATGCCATGTTATCCAGGCCATGGAGCTCTTCCATTCTGTCTTCCATCACAGACCACACAACGTTGGCCAAATTATTCCATATCTGGTAGATTAGCGGGGTTTTGGTTATACAATTTCTTCTACAGGAGCTCAATAATGGACAACAAAATTCCAAAAGCAGCAAACAGGACCTTTCCCTGGAGTTCAAGGTATGCCTCCAACTGGATCTTATGCCACTCTGTGAGGCTTGCACTAGTGGGTTAACAGAGGGGAGAGCCTTGAGATGTATATCCAACCACAAATTAATACAGAGTGCTCTGAGGACATATAGGTTAGGAAAACGTTATGTCTCTAGGAGGAAGAATTAGAAGACAGTGCTCCTTTCTCTACACAGAAACTGCCCCACAACAAGGTATTCAACTTGGCAAATGGAGCACAGGCTGGACTGTAGTCCCAGGCTGAGGACATTAGCAGTGTGGTAACTGCCTGACTAAATGTGACAACTGTGATGCAGAGGTCCTCTAGCCGGACCTGTGTGGCCTACCAAATCAGGCAAGCTGATGCTAACTTGTAGAAGAAAGGCAAGCTTCCAGGCCTCAAGCAAATAAATGCTTAGGGGCTGGCCAGGCTATTCCTTAATAGGTCTAGATGAGTGGGGTATGGCATTACACTTAATGTATTCAATACCTACCAATTTGAAATACTTTTCAAATAACCTGCTAAAGAAGCGGAAATTACTTACGTTCTTTTCGTCTTTGTTCCTACAGAAAGCACTAGCTTCAAAAAGAGTTAGGCGTTAACATAAATTTAAGAATTTGGGACAGAATTTTAATTAACTTCCTCCTGGTTTTCTATGCATCAGGTACTCCTTTTATGACCTGGTACATATGTTAAGAGGATACTATGCAAATTTTGTATAATACTAACATATGTAAGTACTATTTCTGCTTTATGATGATGAGTACCTAAAAGCAGAATTAAAATATATATTACTTTTATGAACTATAAATGTTAGTTCAAAAATCTAATTTCAAGTCTTCAGAGTCATAAAATACTCTTTTATAGAACTGATGTAGTTCCCTACAATGTGTTGGGGTTTTTATTGTGTGTGTATGTGTGTGTTTTTGGCCAACTATAATACAAAAAGATGACAAACAGACATCCAGAAAGTTTTAGCTGAGCATATATGCAGTCATAGAATAACTCTGAGCTAATTATACTCATGTTTTCTTTCCTCAGAAAATATCAAAACTTAGTTATGTTGGCCCAGAGCTAACATACTGGGTTATTGAGAAAAAAAAAAAAAAAAGAATCTTAACTAGAAGTGCTAATAAATTAAGAGGTATGTGCCTACAAATTGAAGCAATTCCATGTACACTGTACCAAAGAAACACACATCATGAGATTTTTGGAAGACAGAAGCTCAGCCCTACTTTTTAAAATTTAATTGAACAAAAATCAACAGAATCAGGTAAAATACCTGCTGTTCAGCTATACTGACTATGAAAATACAACTCAGACCCTTAAACACATATGGAAATATAAATATCACTGTACTTTTTTTTTTTCAGTATATATTCCATGTTCTAGCCAACTCAGGAAATTTCCATTCTAGTATCTAATAGCAGTATTGACAGTGCATCCAATTCTGTGGAATCAAGGGACAAGCTTAGATGAAGTAACTGGTCCTCTGCCTATACCCTGAGTAGCTGTGAGCTGTTGACAATGTAATACTGGCTTTATGGCCATTACCTTCACCTCTAGAGCATTTGTAGTAGGTCACTATTGGGGAAATCTGTTTCAATGTTTTGAATACAAGTTTGAATACAGAAACCATTGTGTATTGATCTTATTACCAAATTTAGGCAAAATGTGAAAATATGGGATATATATTTTTTTTATTTACTGATTGTTCTCTGAAAGTATTTAATAAAGATTAGATATTGAGTATCCTTCCCAGTTCCAGAGATAGGCCATTATTTTTTTCTGTACTCTGTATTTAACCCACAAATGGATATTTTTAATAAAACTATGTTCTACCCAGGTAGATCACGTTTCAAGTACTTGCATCATAAATGTGGAAACACATTCTTGACAGTCGGTCCAGTGTTTCAATATACACAGTTAAAATTCATATTGGACATAACAAACTTTTAAATAAAACTGTGGAACTCTGTAAAACAGGCTGTATGCACTCACTTGTACTTAGAATTCTCTTTGAAATTAATACATTTATTTTCTATTGAACTAACAAAGGGTCAACAAGCAAATCAAAAGTAAATATACTTTAATGAGGACAAAGGAATTTTTTCTGAGCATTTCTTAAAGATATGTAAAATGCTATGTTTGTGCATTTATCTTCTTATTTGAACCATTTCCGGAATCTTGTATGCTAATAATAAAAATCCTCACTAGCCTCAGTGCTTTTGTGACTATATATTCCTAGAAGGCTTTCTACATCTCCCCATCTCATCCTCAAACAGTAACAGATAATTTCATTATCATCTAACACGTAATTGCTGGATAGTGAAGTTAGTAAGCGCAGAGAGCACCCATCTTTGTATCCCCCAGCAACATGCACAGTCACTATTGGGAACAGACTCAATGAGTGAAACACACACATCATTCAAGCCTAAATGCTTTCTGTTGAAAGGTTCATCTTAACTCTGCATTTCCAAAAACTCAAAATATCATCTGAGATCTAAATGACAAATGATGGATTATCATTTAGGCATGAAAAATTCAAGTTTATAAAGAGTTTGTGTTAATATAAATCATGTTCCTATTTAAATGAGATACAATACAAAATTATATTAAGTATTGAAATAAAGTAATACAAATGAAAAATACATTTTGGTGCATTTTCTTTGGCTAATCACATTTATTTTGGTACATTCAAAGTGCCTTTAAAATGTTAAAATAGAAAAAAACTGTACCCTTTTTTAAAAGATTCAGGCATTTGTATACCAAGCTGTTTTCTCAACTTGGATCCAAAGGCTTGGATATCTCCTTAGAATCTGGCAATGACGGGGTCGTGTAAGAGGATGTCATTATGACGGTAACAGCAGCAAAATCTTGATCTAGCAGGACTAAACTAATGTGAAGAATATGGAGGATTTTCCCCCTTCAGTTTTTATCTATTTAATAACAGATAATAATGCTTTTCTAAAAGCATGTTTAACTCTCCAATCATTTATTTCAAAAGAGATTACTTTGGAGTCCTAATTTCATTAGTTTTTCTATTAGATCCAAATAAATTCCAGAGTAATGCAGTTAATATGTGCACTATGTGGAATGCTAATTCCATATAAAACCCTCAGAAACCATGGAATGATGCACCGGTAATGCCTCTGGATTAAGGTTACTATAACACATCTTTTTTGTGTCAGAGAACTTTATCCATGGACCTATACTTCTGAAGTGCCAAAGTAAATTTAACACATTCCTTCAAAGATTTCTTTTTAGATATTTTAGAATGCCAAATATGACATAAACAATTATTTCACTAATAAAATTTTAAGATGTTAGAAAACAAAGGAATTTCAATGGCTAGTGCTAAAATGCAAAATTATAGATTCATTGACATTTTCTAGAACATTAGAATTTGAAAAGATGATGATGTAAAGTATATGTATCAAACTGTTGAAAACACATATAATCACCAGGATCCATTAGCTAAAAAAAAGGCATCCGTATAGCTTAAAATTTTCTTATCTACAACTGGTTTAATAAACAGAAATATATAATAAATTTTAATTTTTATTATAATTTTTAAAAACTTAGTTTCAGGACTTCCCTGATATAAGTCTCAGTGCTGTCACCACTATAGCACCAGCTCAATCCTCAGCCAGGGAGGGGACACACACGGTGCAGCAGACCTCTCTTGCCTCGACTGCTGCTCCCCTCAGCAGTGTGTTTCAGTCTATCTGCCTGTCATGTTCCCCACTCTGTCTCTGGTGAATCTTCTCGCGACACCCCCCCCCCATACCACTGGCTTATACCCCAGTTCTTCTACAAATAAATAAATCTTTTAAAAATCAACTTAGTTTGAGATACTGGTATCAAAGATCATTCCAATAAAATTTAACTACCTTTAAGTTTTCTTCCCCCACTTATTGCTAGCAAACTAATAATAGAATTTAACATGTAACTTACATGAAACACTGAATTTTTATACAGCCCTATCATATTTTACTTGCTCTTACTAATTGTTCCAGTGAAACAGAATAGTACCATTATTCCTCTTTGCTGTTGAAGATATATTTTGCATGAATCTGTTTCCAATGTTCTGTGCTTTGAACTTACTCTCATTTAATTCATGAATATGCTGAAAGATTACAAAGCTCTTTCTGGCTATAAAATCAACAATATGAAGTCAGAAATGATGCGATTCCTGAAATCCTGTCCCTTCTCTTTATTTATTAACTGCAAAGGAAAATAATATCTAAAAGCCCAGAAATGTTTTGGCACTGAAATTGCTATATGCCCTATTAATATAGTCAGAGATAATTGAAAACTGTTGACTAAACACAACGAACAGATTTGGGAGTACAGGTCTGGTGAGGCACAAATCATGTATAGGTTGTGTAAGCATCAGGGTTATTTTACAAAATAAGGCATTTGAAATAAAAATAAATACCTTTCTCATTTAATATTTAACAGTTGAATATTAAAAAAAAATCTTTGAATCCAAAGAAAACCTATATAATCTCTAAGACTGTGGTCTATTTAGTAAAAAGAAATGGAATTAAGTCTTCTGGGCGGCTCTTGAGAGAAGTCTATGATGAAAACAGGAGTCCTAAATTCTAATCCTCACTCTGACCCCCAATGGCTTTGTGACCTTTGACTTACTTTCAAGATTTTTCAGTTTTTTTGGGGGTTGGTTTTTTAAAAAAGATTTATTTATGCTTACAAGAGCTGGGGAACAGACCAGAGTCATGGGAGGTAAGAGGATTCACCAGAGACAGAGTGGGGAGCAGAACAGGCAGATCAACTGAAGTACACTGCTGAGGGGAGCAGCGGGCCAGGCAGGAGAGGTCTGCTGGGCCATGTGGGTCTGCTCCCTGATCAGGGATCGAACTCATGCTCCCATGTAGCAGATGCTTCACAGTGCGGTGCTCAACCCACTGCGCCACCGGGGAGGTCCTTTTCAGTTTTTCATGTTAATAATTAAGTCATTGGATTCTTGTTCGGTGTAACTGACAGCAGAGGTATAGTCAGATGGGGGTAAGAGAAGTCATGCTTAAGAATGTTTACAAGTCCCTCTGACTCTGACAGTAGAAGAATTTATAGTGAACTTCTATTCCTTAAGGTTTGACAATTGGAAAAACATATTCTAGATTGTGGTTAATGTGATTTGTGGGGGGAAATTTAATCAGCTCTTCGCAAAAACCTAATAATCTGCTTGTTCAAACTAAGGACTAACAAGTTTGGTATGTTTACTTCTGATGCAGCTTTTATTAGGCCACCATTATGGAAGAAAAAAAATGAGGATAATAAAATTCAATGGGCAAGTATTTTCCTGGCTAGAGTTTCCAATGTAAACAGATTTTAACAATTGCCTTTAGTACTTTAACAAAAAACATTAACCTTTTCATCCTACTCCCTCACTGCATGGGGGCTGATCATTTTTATCTGAGAGAAAATTCTAACTATTGATTTTTTCATTTCAAATGTTTGTTCTTATTTGTGTTGATTGCTTCTCAGCCTTTTGGCTAAGATCAAGTGTAGTATCTGTTCTTATTAGATTATTTGAATAAAAGATGTGAACCAGAAGAGTGAGCAAGGGTGAGGTACAGGTGTATATGGGAGTGTGAGTCGGAGTGGAGGGCAGGGTGAAGGGCCCCAGGTCACCTGATAATAATGGGGCCCAGAACAAAAGCAGTTAGTGAAAATTTCTTTACAAGGTGGACTGATGATTTTTTTTTTAATTGCAAGAGTGATCTGAAACCATTCTGCTACTATTACTCTATGTCCTTTAGAACAAAGTATGTTATGTATATTGTTGGGGAGACAATCTGTCTCCCCTTTGTTCTGGTATCTCTAGAGAGCCAGGGGCTCCAGGAGAACCCCAGAGCTCTGAAGGCTTTGGCAAAGCTGTTCCTTCCCAGATCTGCACTTTGGGGTGTTGAATCTTCTCTTGCTGCCTTTGCAGCCTCTACGGGGCTGGAGCTCATTTTCCTTCCCAGTACCCTTGGAAGCTGCAGGCAGTGTAAGCGGTCCTGCCCTCATAGCTACTCACTCCTTCACCTTTCTCCCTTTCTTCTTCCTAATTTCCTAACTTTGGATCTGACTAAATAATGAATTCTCCTTCTTGCTATAGTCAAACACTACACCCTGGGCCACTCCCGCTAACATTTTAGTTTCTGAATTATTGTTATATTTTCTAACATTGCTCTTGGCATAGTTTTTCTATTTACAATGTCCATTAGAATGATTTTTCTAACATAGAGGCCTCTCAGTTCCTGGCCACCTTTTCCTAGAGATCTTGCTTTACTTAATTAAGGCACTAATTCCCCTGAGTTATTTCGAATAACCATAACCCTGTTATAATCTCAGCTCTGCTCCCTCTCACCATCTCCTGTATACCCAGCCCTATCCCTTTACAACCTTATGTCTATACATTCTTTAACTCCACCAGGACCTATCATCCATCCATTCTACCATCTTCTCACTTACAAGCCCCTCATCTCTTTACTTTGCAGCTCAGTTCTATGGTTAACCATTTCAACTCCTTACAAATAATCTCAGGTCAACCACATTCTCTGAATTTATTAAACACACCAGGCAACGCCTATAGGTGTAGCGGAGATCCTTGGCAGGTAACATACCATTGTGATAATTAGTGGTCAGTTCAATTCATGACCACTGATGACAACCAACAATGCTACCACACAGTCAAAACACGGGTCCCAAATTATTCATCCTCTCATTCTCCTAAGTGCCTCCTTCACATCTTCTCTGTTTTCATAATTTCACTATCTCCTTTTCTCTGTTCACTCTCAGCAAGATGGCCTTTATAGACAAAATAAATGTTTTTATAGATAAAAAACATGTTGCCTTAAGCTCCTGACACCTGTCCAAAATTACTGTCATTATGAAGGTAGAAGTTAGAAAAAGGCTATAGGCAGTAAGTTAGGAACAGGGTGACCGAAGCCTCAAGTCCATTTATCAGCCTGAGAAACAATCGTGGACCAGGAGAGCATCCCCCGCCCCCACCATAACCCAGTAAAGAGTGGAATAGCCAGAATGCGACATAGTTAACACATTGCAACAAAACAAAGCTATTTTCGGGAAGGCAGGCCAGGTAATGTGGGAAAACTCAGTGGTCCTCAGTAGTCTAGAGACCCTCCCAAACCCAGCCAATCAAGAAGAAACACAACTCTGAGATACCCAATGGCCAAACCCTCTCTCCTTGCCCACTATACCTGTACAAGCTTCTTGCCTCCACAACAGCTGCCCACTCAGAGCCCCTCTCCAATGGGAGAGCTTTCCTGTCCTTCCTATCTATCCATAAATCTGTTGCTTGTCTGTAACTTTGGTCTTGCCATTGAATACTCCCCTCATTGAAGACAAAACCCAAGAAAAGCCCACCTGGAGTCCTCAGAGTCTGGGCTCACTCCAAAATCCCCGATTCATTTTCTCCCATTAGTAGTGATGGGCTGTCCGTATTTTTACCAAAAGCGACTGCATGCCATCGCTTCTTGCCTGCCCGAGCACACCACTCCTGTAATGTTTGCTCTCTCCTCTGCACCACTAGTTTTTTATTCTGTCCTGGTAAATGCACATGGGCAAACGGCCATGTATGCTTTTATTCAGATGCTCACATATGCAAATTACACAGAAGCAAATTCAGCACTGCTCTTTCATAGTATCTTTACATTAATCTTAGGACTACATAATGCTTGCAGGTAGATATACTTTGGCATTGAGAACTTTTAATATTTTTTAAAGATTTATTTATCTATGCATACAAGAGCTGGGGTACTGGCCAGATGTGTGGGAAGTGAGAGGATTCCACAAGATACAGAGTGGGGAGTAGAACAGGCAGATTAATTGAAATACACTGCTGAGGGGAGCAGTGGGAGAGGCAAGAGAGGTCTGCTGCGCCATGTGGGTCACGTCCCTGGCGGTGGCAGGGATTGAACTTGTGCTGCAGTGACTGTGGTTTGCTTCACAGTACATTGCTTAACCCACTGTGCCACCAGGGAGGGCACAAGAACTTTAAATATTTTATAAAAATGAGAAAGTAAAATATAAAAAGTATACCCAAGAATGCATCTATATGACTTAACAATCTGTATGGTATCAAGATCAGCCCCTGTAAACAAATATATTAATATTCATACAAAACAATGCAATGAGCAATCCCAATAAGAGAGCTGTACAACAACTCCAAAGAACCTTTCTTCAAGTCCCATCACAGCTTGCCACAAGATAATTAAGGCAATTAGCCACTAATTGTGCAACAAAACCCTTCATTCAAGTTTTTGTGTATTTTAGAATTGCAGATAAGGGGTGGTGGATCCGTCTTAATTATCAGTGGTTATTCAGAAAACAGCTGCTCCTTAGGAAAGATTCATATGGAAAATCACTCACCTCCTCCACATGTGGCATCGCAATCTTCCCAGCCTGTGTGTGTCCACATGAAAAGTGGTTCAGGTGCTTTAGAGCTCTGATTCTCTGGAAGAGGGTCTGATGGGACAGTGTATTCATAGTGCAGACCATAATTCTGGTCTTGAAACAGCAGCACCTACAACAGATTAAAGGTTGATCATATTCAACATAAAGCATAAACTAAGGGTGCTGATACCTTAAAATGCTTACTCTGTTGTGTGCATGCTCCCCTAACACACAGTAAAGGTGTGATATACTGCTTATTCTGTTGAAATTCTTATGCTTCTGAAAAAACGAGTTTAGCCCTTACCTCTGACATAAAGACATCTGGATGGAAAACCCACTTGAATTTGGTCAGAGAAACCAGATCATTTTCTTTCAAGCCAATGAATTAGATAGTTTTCCAAAGCATAATGTATATATGAGATTACATTTATGGGGAGACAGGGATATGTGCCCTGTCTATTATCAAGATATGAACCAGGGGCCTCTCAGGTTGCGCAGTGGGTTAAGCACCGCACTGTGAATCAAACCGCAGTCACTGCAGCACGAGTTCGATCCCTGCTGCCAGCCAGGGAGGGGACCCACATGGCACGGCAGACCTCTCCTGCTGTGCCCGCTGCTCCCCTCAGCAGTGTACTTCTGTTGATCTGCCTGTTCTGTTCCCCACTCTGTCTGGTGAATCCTCTCACCTCCCCCCGCCCACATCTCTGGCCTGTACCCCAGTGCTTGTATGCATAAATAAATAAATCTTTTAAAAAAAGATATGAACCATAATCTAATAGTGAATAATCTAATAGCTTTTCCACTCACACAAAAATGAAGAGATGGCTGGTGAATAGGTGGAGATGACAGAGGGCTTGGGCAATCCCTTCACTCCACAAGGGCAGAGAACTTAGTTCTAAGTCACCTAGAGGACAAGAATTTCTTTCCATCTGTGCCTGCAGTTAACTTTTAATTTTGGCACATCTACTAGTATTCTATTTGTGTTAAGGTAATTTTCTTTGGAAAGGAATTTATGTTAAAATAGACTTTTAATAAATCACTAAATTGCTATAGTTCTGTATACGTAAATGGAACAACCCCCCCCCCAATTATATTCAATTTAAATGAAGGGAAAAATGAGTAGATTTTTGACATTTTACTATGTCATGGTAAATATGGAATTTGGTACGTTACTGCTCTAGAGCTAATGATTTATGGGAGCGATTCATATAATACAATTTAATGCACTAAAAATCTAAATTTTAATTTATGCTAAGTTATAGAGAACTCTTTAATAATTAATCTGCATCAAGGTAGTTGTAATGTTAGGTAAGTCAGAGTTACCACTTTATAGAAAAATTTAAATGAGTCAGGGTGAGGGTCTAGACATTTCTATTCTATTTTCATTAAATACTTTACATAAGATTTAGTTCAATATATCAATAGAAATATTAAGATATTTTAACATGTGGATTCAGGAATGAGTACAGTGGCATTACCAATAGTGAAAACAGTGGTTTTTAAATTCTATGCATAACCTACTAGCCTCTAATTTCAGGTATATAAGTATATCACAGTGTTTATTTTAGTTTTAGCTAACTCATGTGACGTTGCCAATTACATTTGACTTTCAGTTAAATGAGTTAAAAAAGACAGATTGATTTACCTTGTTTAAAGTCATAACCAGACAATGATATGGCTGTTAATTTGATGAAATGATCATGTAAATAACAGATATTTGCCTCTTATTTAATTGAATGAAAACTTGCCTACTTTTTCCTAATAAACTACTTTTTCATTGATAGAACTTCAGATTGTCCTTAAATATCTAATGCCATTTGAAATAGAAACATTGGCTAGGAAAGTCATTAGCTCTCTCTTAAACCATTTGAACTTGGCAGTTTTATTTGCAGGAAGGAAAGTGTGACCGTGTTCCAGTTGAGGGCACACATTGAAGCAGCAGAAGGTACTTTTCAAAATTCAGTATAGGCTTTTAGTCTGTAATAGTCATTAAAGAAAAATATCTTAAAAGTACAGCTTCCCTTGGATTACTGAATAAATCCAGGTCACACAGATGCCTTCTATAGACATAGTTCACTAACTTTAATTATGTTTCATGCTTCCAGGAAAAACCTTGGTAATTGCCAGTCAGATTAAGGGTTCTGTAGCTAGGAACTCCCTCTTCCCCAGTGCTGAGGCCTCACATACACTGTTTTAAGATGATGAATTAGAGGCTCACCAGAAGAGGCTAGGTCTTGTCTCATTTAAAAATGTAGGTTAACTGGGAGAAAATCTTTACACACAACATTACTGACAAGGGACTTATCACACAGATCCACAAAGAACTAACCAGACTAAACAGAAACAAAGTAACCAACCCAGTCAAAAAATGGGCAAAAGAGCTAAAAAGGCAGTTCTCCAAAGAGGACATGCAAATGGCCAACAGGCATATGAAAAAATGCTCAACTTCTCT
>JAGFMF010011668.1:541723-596111 GCA_019455555.1 Galemys pyrenaicus
TACCAGATGGTTCCTCCCCTAGGAGGAACATAAGGGAACCAAAGGAGGATCAAGGAAAGGAATAAGAACAATAATAATAACGATAACAGCAATAAAGACCCAGAAACCAAAAATGAGGAGACAAGGACAGACTGGAGACACTTGGTGGGGAGGGGAGGGGGATGGTTGAGGGCAGACGGGAGCATGGGGGACTGAGGTGATGGTACACTGGTGAGATGGTGATGGGGAATACATGGGGATTACAATTGATGGCAAGTATATGTAAATTTTAAAAAATATTTTATATTAATAAAAAAATACTAAAAAAATGTAGGTTACATTCATATCAGGCAACTTGATGGAATTTTCTGCAACCCAATTATTAAAAATGTTTTCTGTTGATAATGTTATAAATAATTCAAATCATGGTAAAAGCTAGGTATTGGTGAATTCGTTTAGTCACTTTTTCCCCTCTCCTAATGGTACAGGGTAAAGAGTAGGGTTTCTAATTCAAATTAAATATTAGGACCCAAAAAGACTCATGGAGAGATAAAAGGTAATTACTCAAAATATAAGTAAACTCATGATCCAAAGCTGTTTGGTGTAAAACTTACATCTAAGCTTTATTATATCAGGACATGCAACATAGAAGACTTATTAACACCTGATTTGTTCCCAGCTTAATACTTTATTGGAAAAGACTGTGCACATCTTTTTCATATTTCATCTTATAAATCTATAAAATGGATTGAGGATTAAATGCTGTAATGAACTTCTGGACAGTATCTGGCTCATAGTGTTTTATGAACAGGGTATAATATTGTTGTTACTAAAATTCGGAACAGGAGGTCCTGACACCACTCACATAACTCCCTTTATTTATGTTGGTAACATAATTAGTATAATTATTAATTTGCAATTATATAAAACATTATTATTTGACATGTGATCCATAGGCCAGAAGTAGTAGTGGCCTCCCTGGGGACTGGCTAGAAATGCAGATCTCTTTCTTAAGCAATTGTACAAGCTTATGATGCTCCAGCAAATAGATATTTAACCGTTATCTTAACTAATCCCTCATGGTAAGACATTTAAATGACTCCCAATCTTTTGCTATTATGAAAACAGCAATAAAGATACTTGTACATAAAAAAGCACCGCACTGTGAAGCATCCACAGCACAGCAGCTCAAGTTCGATCCCTGGCCAGGGAGGGGACCCACATGGAGCAGCAGACCTCTCCTGCCTCCCCCGCTGCTCCCCTCAGCAGTGGATTTCAGTCCATCTGCGTGTTCTGCTCCCCACTCTGTCTCTGGTGACTCCTCGTGCCTCCCGCAACTCTGGCCTGTACCCCAGCTCTTGTATGCATAAATAAATAATTTAAAAAAAAAAAAGAAATGCAGATCTCAGTGTCTACCCCAGACATAGAGAGACACATGGTTTAACAAGAAGACAGGTGATCTGCATGCATATTACAGTAGGAAAAGCAAATGTGTCAATCTATTATTTGAACCTCTGGTTCTTAGGAGGTTCTCTGCTCTATTTTCTTATTAGGTTAATTGGTTCCTATAAAGAATGATGGAAAATTTGAGTGTTCAGGATATGCTTGTTTATTGGCAGTAAAATAATAATATGAGGTAACAGGGTTTAGAGTGAAAAAAGCAGGAACTTAGGGCTCTGAGTCCTAGCTAGTGGCAGGTGCACATGCCCTTTGACCTTTTTCTTGCAGTCAGTGCTCATGGGTCAGAAGCAACACCTATCTCCAACTGAAGACAAATTCAACTGAAATTGTGTGGGATATTAAATTATGTACAACACTACCCTACAAATTATCAGTCAGCTGGTGGGGTTTGAGTTGTTTTTATGCGTGGACTTAAGGAGGTGTGCAAGTGTTTGAACTTTAAGACTTTGCCACCACGATGGAAAGCAAGGCAGCTGAACCATCAGTCCTGTGGCTCCTTACCTGTGAGCACTGACTGCAAGATAAAGGTCAAAGGACATGGGCACCTACCACCAGCTAGGACTTAGAGCCCTAATGTCCTGCTTTTTTCACTCTAAACTCTGTTACCTCATACTACCTTTTTGCTGCCGGTGAACAAGCATATCCCAAACACTCAAATTTCCATCATTCTTTATAGGACCCTATTAACCTAATAAGAAAATAGAGCAGAAACACTCGATACTCTATTATAACAAATTTTTTTTCAGGGACAGTAACTTTTATCAAAATCATTTTATAGAGAATGCATACATTTTATGGATGTATGAGATACTATAAATTCTCTTTGCAGATACCTGGTTTCTAAATTGCTGCTTATAGGGGAAAAAGACTCCTTAATGACTGGCCATTCACTCTCCTTTAAATCTGTGAACTCCAAATTCCTTAACATATCTTCTTCTCTCTGAAATAATTTCCAATTTTAGCTTCATGATTTAAAACTCTTAGGAAACTTCCTAAAACCCACCTCTTAAATAATTTTAAATATCTACCTGATGATTAAAATTTGGAAAAAATAGTAGAGAAGACATGATAGGAATGTCTTTTGCCATAGTAACTTGATTATGCAATATATCAATTCATTTCTTCATACCAGCAGATGTAAAGGTGATGTAGTAGGACCTTTGGCTGAGATCTTCTCCCAGAGGCCGCGTCTGACATAGTGAACTGTAGTTCCTGCTAAGTTGAATGCTCCAGAATGTTCAATCTTCCAGTCACTATTAATAGACTGTTTTCCAGTGTCTCGGAGAGCTATAAAGAGGTTGACAAGTATTAGAGAATTAAAGCAGCATCACTGATCAATATCCATTTCACATAATTTCATTAAACACCTTTTTTTTTTCCATTCTAAAGCAATGGGTAAGCACTTTCAGATGTAAAACATGAAGCATCACTTCTTGGAGGCTTCCACAGTCAGCAAGTGCCACAGTTCTCCTGTCCTGAAGCTGTCACAGCTACAATGTCACACTTATCTGTGCCTCCTCCAATCTCCTTGAACACCTGATACCTATACTCCCTTGTTCTGATACTATTTATTTACTAACATATTAGTATTTTAAGGTGTGGTGTGCCTGTCGTGTGTGTGATGGTCCCATGGGCAGTGTGAAGGCTGTCACTATGTCTTAACCATATTCTTTATTGCCTGTGCCACCCAGGGAACTGTGTGCCGACTGAGCGTCATTCCATAGCATGTTAATACAACAAATGACAGGGTTATATTCCTTACAAGACAATTCGAAGATAATTTGTTGGTTTTAAGAACAGGACTTGGGACCTTTTAAAATCACTAGTTCCTAATTTAATTGTGTACAAGAATAAAAGATAAATGTTATCACTTGTAAACTGATAATTTGCATGGATTTTATAGAATAACTTTATTTACCTATTTTTTTTCTTTTTTGACCCAGTCTCTTTACTACTTAAATGATATTCATGATACAGAAATTAGATGTCATGATTACCACTTTTAAATTAAGGATCCCTTCTATTTCTTTTTTACAAATGATCTCATTTTTTAAATTTAGAATTTCAGACTCTCCTATACGATTGAATTCCCATGTAAGTGACATCTATATGAGCAGTCATTGAACACTTTTATGTTTTAATTCCATGAAAATATTTTGATAACTTAAACAGACCAATCTTTATATTACTTAACTAATCTATATTCATTGAATGTTTAAAGGTTCTCATTTTTCCTCAAAAAGTGAGATATTTTTATACTATAATTTTCAGAAAAATATATACTAATTGTGTATATATCTGAGTATTCCTCTTGGCTAGATTCCTAGATTTGGAATTACAGAACCAAAGAATTTTCAAATTTTGGGAAAAGTTTCAAATTGACCTTATAATTTGTATCAAATAGAACAACACAACAGTAACTGAGTGTCCATTTCTGAACACCATGTTTGGAAATAACTTTCTCTTGTGTACTGTTCAATCACCACTAATTAATTTCTTATCACGTAACAGAAAACATTCAACGTTCTATATTGTTCCAAAATGAACAATATTAATATACTTTCTGGCCTTGCTGAATATATGATCTAATTGGAGAACTAGACATTAGCAAGTTAAATAAGTGATTAAATATAGTTATGATGAAACTGTGAAGAGTAAGGAAAAGCTTGTTTGAGTGATGTTACTTCCTGAGGATATTATCCAGGGAAATAGAGAAGCCAATAAAGAGCATTCTAGACTGAGGGAACTGCTAATGGTAGGGTCTTAAAACTCAGACCAGCTCTATAAGAACAAGGAGGCAAGTGTGCACAACACCAGAGCAGTGGCATGGATCAACAGGTGAGGCTGGAGCGGTAAAGAGTAGGCACACTTTATATGTACTGTTAACATTTTAAAGCTTTTCCTAAGAAAAAATGTAAAGCTTTAGAAGATTCTGAAAGGCAATTGTGGAAAATGAACTGGCACAGGACAAAAGTTAGATAAAGCAGGCAGAATATAATATTAACATGCAACCCAGCTGAAAGTCATGGTGACCTGGATTAAGGGAGTGGAGAAAAAAATGAACAAGACTTTAGAGGAGAAGGTGATAAAATATGGAGACCTGGTTTTTGTGGGTGAAAGGGTCATTTGTGATACCAGGTCTCCATGACAAGAAAACAACTGGATTCCGATGGCAAAATGAAATGGGGCAGAGCAGCAAAATAATATGGCTGAGAAATATCAAGAATTGAATTTTGAAAACCTGTATTTTTAAAGGGTGACTTGTTCTGTTGCAGTCGAAGATTTTTAAAAGTTGCTCATCGGTTATTCATGTTTTTTATGTTTGCTTCATGAATTTGTTTCATGAATTTGGGTCTTTTTAAAAATATTTAGGTACTGGGCCTCCCTGGTAGCACAGGAGTTAAACTCTCAGCAGCTATCAAAATATCACCGGCCACTGTGATGAGTTTTTTTTTTTTTTCTTAAAAGATTTTATTTATTTATGCATACAAGAACTGGAATACAGGCCAGAGGCACAGGGTGTTAGAGGATTCACCAGAGACAGAGTGGGGAGCAGAACAGCTAGATCAACTAAAATACACTGCTGAGGGGAGTAGTGGGCAAGGCAGGAGGTCTACTGCACCGTGTGGGTCCCCTCCCTGGCCAAGAATAGAACTCATGCTGCAGTAGCTGCAGAAACCCCAAAGTGAAGCACTCAACCCCTTGCACCACTGTGATAAGAGTTTGATTCTGCCAGCCAGGCTGCTGACCCACAAGGTATAGGAGACCTCTCCTGTCTTAACTGCCGTTCCCCTCAGCAGTGCATTTCAGTAGATCCCTCTGGTCTGCTCCCCACTCTGTCTCTGGTGAATCCTTTTACCATCCTGCACTTCTGGCCTACACCTCAATCAAATAGATTTATTTTTGCTTTCATTTCTCTTGCCATTGGCCTTGAGTCCAAAACAAAATCTCTATCATCATAGAACATATTGCCTATGTTTTCTTTTATGTATTTTATGATTTCACATTTTATATGCAAGCCTATAAGTCATCTTAAGTTTATTTTTGTATAAAGAGTTAGGGAATGGTCTAGTTTTCCGAACATCATTTGTTCACTAGATTTTCCTTTCTCCATTGTACAGTCATATGACTCCTCTGTCATTAATGATATGTTGATTAATACAAGGGTTTATTTCTGGGTTCTTGATTTTGTTCCATTGAACTATGTGCCTATTTTTATTCCAGTATCATACCATTCTAATTACTGATGTTTTATAATATATAGTTTAAAACTGGGTAAAATGATGCTTCCAATTTTCTTTTTTTCCTCAATGTTCGCTATAGTTATTTGGGGTCTTTTATGATTCCATATAAATTTTAGCAATTTTTTGTTTTCTTTCTTTGAAAATACCATTGGGGTTTGACAAGAATTGCACTGAATTTGTATTTTGTTTTTGGATAGTTATTTTGACTATGTTAATTCTTCCTACCCACAATGATATCTTTCCATCTTTTTATGTTTTGCCCCAGAACTTTTAATAGTTTTAGAGTTTGCACTTTTTATAAATCTTTCATCTACTTTTTAAAATTTGTTTTTAGGTATTGACTTATTTTTGATACAATTGGAAATGGGATTGTTTTCTTTTCCTTCACGTTGTTTTTTGCATATAGAGTACAATAAATTTTTGTGTGTTAATTTTGTAGCCTGCCATGTTGCTCATTTTTTGTTTCTAATAGATCATGGTCGAGTCTTCACAGAGCTACACACACACACACAGTTCCCTATACAGATAATATATACATATATGTACATAAATAGTCATATATACAACTATATATAATTTGTATTGTCTCTTCCTTCTGCTTTCAGAAATTTTGCTCTAAAATTATGGAGTGAAAATCAGTGAATGAGTTAGAATTCCTCTGAGGACCAATTTGAAGACAATTAACTAAAAAAAATATTTGTATTTGCAAATGCCAGAGAACACGGTTGTCTTGAAAATAAATGTTGTCTCAAGGGTTTGGGCTTCATTGTTGGTATATACTGCTGCTATAAATCCACATAAGCATTTTCTTTCAGTTATAAATCCTCAAGCATTTTGATTTTCTACCTCCACTTAGGACTGAAGTTAATAATAAACACATTTCTTTTCTTTCTCCTTTTATGGTATGATGTATTTGATCTCTCATTCACACTGGGCTTGGAGTCCTTTTGACTCCTTGTTTAATGCAGAAGCCCCCTACTAAAGTCTCTACTTTGTAAAAGGCCTGAGGCTTTGTTTTGTGTCTACAGTACCCCTGGACTCTCAGTCTGAGCTGGTCACCAGGATTAAGTGCAAGTGGGGATCCAGTTAGCCTAATACTTTGGCTTCCTGTTTTCATTCTGTTTTGGCATTTGAGGGTTTCTTAAATTCTTTCTTGTTCAGAGATAAGATAAAAAGAGTTCCTCCCCTCCCTTATATTTTGCTTAAAATTTTAATTGAGAAGTTTTTTCATAGTGGGTCATATATAAAACTGCAGGCAAAGTAAATTGATCGATAAGACCTTTTTCACATTTTTAAAAATCATAAGCTAAGTGATTTTTGTGAAGATATATGGTCTATCTGAAGTATTCAACATTTTAGTCAAAATAGTAAAACCATAATCTTCAAACAAGTAGTTAAGTAATTGCATGTGGGAATACAATTCAAAGAGAAGGTAATGAATAAGAGTAATATACTTGGAGTGGATTAAATGTCTCCTATGAAATAAAATATAGTTTCATGTAGACAAGTTAATTTGTTAAAGAATGATCAGTTTGCCAGAAAATAATTAATTTTCCCTAAACCTACATCAGATGGTGATTTCCAATGACTTCCTTCTATACCCAAAGGATCATTTAGGAAATGTGATTTATCAGATCTATTCTTTGTCATTCTCAAGCCTTGAAATCTAGGATTTTAATATGGTGTCATTTCTCTTTTTTCTATATATAACCCTCATCCATGAGCATTATCTTAGTCAATGGCATCATTACTTGCCTAGTTGTTTAAGTCAGAAAAATAGAAGACTATCTTGAATCCTCAACACAAATCAACATTTGTTACATTTTTCAACAAGTCCCATCAGTTCAACTTCTTCAATATCAATAAAGTCATTGGGTTTTTCACATCCCTATTTTCTTGATTAGATTGTGCAAATTGATGCTTTGTCTTCAATCATGCAGCCTTTCTCTAATTCTTCAAGGTAACTTTTATCTTTATATAAGCAATTGTGGAAAATTTAGAAGGTTCTTGAATGAGCATAGCACTGTATTAGTATTTTCAAGACTGATTTAATCTCCAGAGCAGTTTCCAGGGTGTTTGGAAAACACAGGTGCTATTTCCTTATATAAGTAAAAGACTGTTAATTTAAGCCTAATGCTAACTAAATACAAGAACTGACAGAAATAAGGTCAGACACAACACAGATTTGTGATTCCACTTTTAAAGCAAAAAGTTACTGGAGATTCAAGTTTAAAGACCTACAAGATGGACTAGGAGGTAGCAACTAGAAAAGAAAACAATCATTTTGTAATATGTACACTCCTGAGTTAGTTCTATTGACTACATAACAACTGGTCATAGCTAACAAAAAGGAAAAAGAGGCACTTTGGAGGACAATCAAGGATATTCTGTTGCTATGTGACATGTGCTTTAAAATCACAAGTTTTTAATCATCACAATGATTACCAAAAGAAAAAAAGTGAAAAAGAGACAGTATGATTCCATGTTTAGGAGCCAGATACTATGATCACACTATTTGGCTTCAACTCCAGGATCACAGCTTTATAGATGTGTGACCTCGGGCAAGAAACTTAAAACTCTTCCTCTATTCTCTGATTTTAAAAATTATGAAAGTACTGGTACTTTTTGTACAAAGGTACATAGTACAAAAGTACACAGTACAAAAATACTATGTAAAATTGTCATGAGGATTTATTTAATGTAGTTATTTCATGCACACCGTCCCATATTATAACAAAAGAAGTATGAATTATGTTTTCTTAATTGAAATTAACTCCTAGTCTTTATTATTTCTGTGTGCGGAACTGTTCAAGTTACTGGAGTGCATTGTAGCTCTGAACAAAATAACAGAATCCCTGACTTCAAGAATTAACAATGGAGATAGACAATACAAAAGTATACATGGAAACAAATAAGGCACTGAGGAGCACCAAACAGTTAATAAAGCAGGAGCGTGTAACAGGGAGTGGCTGGGTCAGAGGTCAACACTGATATGGAAAGAAAATGATAGATTTGAATATCTGCCAAAACTTTCTGATGTATTATTTAGAATAGCTAAGAAAAAAAAAAAGAGGCAGATGCATGGATGAATTGATGGTGGGAATTCTTTGGGGACTACCCCAGAGAGAAAAGAAAGCAAATATTGTTTGAAAAAACTAAATAAAATTTTTAAAAATACTTATTATAGAAAATTTAGAAAATAAAAGAGAGGAAAAAAGAGGAATCAAGGAGAACTCCTACTTTTGATATAAAGTACTAGATAGAAATGAGAACAAATAATGATCCCACAAAAGAAAATCATGTCCTAAAAGACAGATGTCAAACCAAGTATCTTTTCTGATCACAAATGAAGTGAAATTAGAAATCAGTAACAGAAGGAAAACTCACAATTTTGTGGGAATGAAAAGAAGCACTAAACGACCAAGGAAGAAACCACAAGGGAAATTATAAAATATCTTTGGGCAAAAATGGAAATAGAATCTCACTGGATTCTTAAACATACATGTAACTAGTAAGAATAGTGTATAGGCAATAAAAATGTCTCCAAACAGATAAAAGACTTAGATCTTAGGCCTTCACTGGTAAATGCTACCAATATTGAAATAGCTGATTTAACATGAATCCTCAAATTTTCCAAAGAGTTGAAGTAGAAGGAAGACTTCTTAACTCACTATATGTGGCAAGATTGCACTGATACCACTAGACAAAGCTAGCAAACAAACAAACAACTACAGGCTAATCCCTTTATTAATGTCAATGCAGGGAAGCCTCTCGGTTGGTGTAAGGAGTTAAGCACCACACTATGAAGCATCCACAGCCACTGCAGCATGAGTTTGATCCCTGGCCAGGGAGGGAATCCACATGGCACAGCAGACCTCTCGAGCTGCCTCACCAGCTGTTCTCCTAAGCAGTGTATTTCAGTAGATCTGCCTGTTCTGCTCCCCAATCTGTCTCTGGTGAATCTTCTCATCCCTCACACCTCTGGCCTGTATCTCAGTTCTTGTATACATAAATACACCTTTTTAAAAAATGAGTATCAATGCAAAAATTCTCAACAAAATTCTACCCAAATTCAGGTTCACATTTAAGGAAATATGATGAAGAGGAATTTATTCTTGGAATGTAAGACTTATTCAACATTGAAATTAATAAATGTAATACATCAGACTTTATTAGTAAAATAAAGAAAACCAGTGTTATCTCAAATGATGTAAAAACACTTGACTTAATTTGACACCTTTTTATAACAAAAACACTCAATAAACTAGGGATAGATGAAAATTACTTCAATATAATAAAAACCCTTAAGAAAACCCCACAGTAAACATTTTTTTAAATTATAAATATTTATTCCCTGCATAATTATTTATTTATACATATAAGAACTGGGGTACTGGCCAGAGGTGTAGGGGGTGAGAGGATTTACCAGAATCAAAGTGGGGAACAGAACAGGCAGATTGACTGAAATACATTGCTGAGGGGAGCAGTGGGCAAGGCAGGAGGGATCAGCTGTGCTATGTGAGTCATGTCCCTGGCCAGGGATTGAATTCATGCAGCAGTGGCTGTGGATGCTTCATAGTGTGGTACTTAACCCCTTGTGCCACCAAAGAGGCCCCCCATTCAATAGTGAAAGACTAAAAGGTTTTCCTCTAAGATCAGAAATAAGGCAAGGTTATCTGCTTTTGCTACTTTTATTCAACATGGAATTGGAAATTGTAGCCAGAGCAGTTAGGCAATAAGAGATATAAAAGGCACCCAACTCCAAAAGGAAGAAGTAAAATGATCTCTTTATAGATATATATGATCTATAAATATTTGTAAAATAACTTGTTACAGTGAAGTGTAGGGTTCAAAATGAACACACAATAGTCGATTATATGTCTATAAACTAACAATGAACAGTCTGAAATGGAATTTAAGAAGACAATTCTACATGTAATACTATCAAAAATAATAAAATATTTAGAAATTAATGTAAATAAATTTAAAAGACTTTTAAAATGAAAGCTACAAAACTTTATTGACAGAAACCAAGATATAAATAAATAGAAACAAATTGCAGGTTCATGGATCGAAAGACAAAGTTGTTAAGATAACATTATTATCAAAAGTGACATACTAAATTCACTGCAGTCTCTATCAAAATCCCACTGACCTTTTCTTGCTGAAATAGAAAAAAAAAACCCTATACTAAAATTCATATGGAGTCTCATGTGATCCTGAATAGCCAACAAAATCTTGAAAAACAAGAAAAATGATGAAAGACTCCTGATTTCAAGCCTCACTAAAATCTACCGTAATCAAAAGTTAGACATAAAAAGCAGACAGATGCACCAATGGAACAAAATAGAAATTCCAGAAATGAAAATTTGCATATATGGTCAAAGGTTTTTGATAAGGGTGTCAAGATCATTCAGTAGAGAAAGCATAGTCTTTCAATCAATGGTGCTGACAAAATGGAGTTTTCACATATAGGAAAAATGAAGTTAATATCCATTCCTAATATCACATAAACTTCAAATTGATTAATGCAAATGATAAACCTATAAAGCTCTTAGAAGGGAACATAGGAAAAAATTCCATGACATTGGATCTGGCAATATTTCCCTGGAAATGACACAAAAGGCACCAGAAAAAAGAAAAAAACATAGATGAATTTCATGAAAATTAAAAGATTTTGTGCATCAAAAGCATTACCAGAGTAAAACCAACAAAATTGGAGCTATCTAGTAAGAGATTAATATCCATAGTGTACAGAGAATTCTTAAAACTCATCAACAAAATAAGCAACAAAGCAAAGAACCTAATTGAAAAATGGGCAAAGGACTTGAAAAGACATTTCTCTAAAAATTACAAATGGCCAACACAAGGAAGAGAAGCTACTCAGCAACAATGATTTCTAAGGAACTGCAACTGAAAACCTCACCTCACCATGAGACTATCACCTCACAATGTTGGTTACAAACAAACAAAAAGAAACAAACCTTGGTGAGCATGTAAAGAAATTGGAATGCTTGTTTAATGGTATAGAGTTTAAGTTCTGGGAGAAGAAACAAGTTCTGGATGGTGGTGACCACACAGCAGTGTTATGTGCATGGTGCCAGTGAATTGCAAATTTAGCACAGTTAAGATGGCAAATTTTATGTTATGTGCATTTTATCACAGTGAATAAAATTCTTACCACAGTAAAAAAAAAAAAAAAAAAAAAGTCTTATTAGTGAAATAAACCTGGAGGAAAAAAAAGACAAATACTATATGATTTCATTCATATGTGGTATATAGAGAAAATAAATAAAAGAATGAACTAAAACAAATGCAGACTTTAAGAACAAGATTACCAGAAGGGATGAGGGGTGAATAAATCAAGCAGAAAGTGACAACTGTATGGTGAAGGGCAGCATTGGACTTTTGGTGGTAAACTTAATGCAGTATATAAATGTCAATTTTCAATAATGCATCCTTGAAATGTACATAATGCTATAATGTAATGTTACCCTAAGATTGTCATTAAAGGAAAACAGACTATATCCAAATCCCTGAAACCTATGATTCCTGTCTTATATAGAGAGAAACAAATACCTTTGCAGCTATGATTAAGTTAAGGATGTTGAGATGGGGAGATTTTCCTGGATAATCCAAGTAGATCTGAAATGCAATCACATGGATCTTATAAGAAGAGGGAGATCTGAACACAGAAAGACAGGAGAAGGTTTTGAGACCACAGAGGTAGATATTAAAGCCATGTAGTCACAAGGCAAAGAATGCCAGCTGGCACCAGAAGCTGGAAGAGAAAAAGAAATGGGAGCACCCCTGGAATTTCAGAGAGAGAGAGCAATGTTTAACAGACCCCTTGATTTTTGGCGTAGTGAAACAGATAATGGGCTCCAAAAATGCAAGAGAATACATTTCTGGGGTTTTGTTTTTTTTTTTTTTAAGTCACCCAACAAGTTTGTAGTGAGTGTTACAGCAGTCAAAGGACACTACTACAGTGAATGAATTGTAGTGGGGGAAACTAAAGGTGAAAAGGGCTGCAGCTTTGGGTAGAAATCAGGTTTTTTGTTGTTTTTTTTTTTTTAAGATTTATTTATTTATGCATACAGGCACTGGGGTACAGGCCAGAGTCACGGAAGGTGAGAGGATTAACCAGAGTGGGAAGCAGAACAGACAGACAGACTGAAACACACTGCTGAGAGCAGTGGGCGAGGCAGGAGAGGTCCGCTTCACCATGTGGGTCCCCTCCCTGGCCAGTGGCAGGGATCGAACTCATGCTGCAGTGGCTGCAGTTTGCTTCTAAGTGCATTGCTTAACCCACTGCACCACCAGGGAGGCCCCCAGAAATCAGTTTTTTATGTGGACTTTTGAGACTTTTGAAAATTTACATCAAATGGACATGTAAAGCAAGAGCGCTGGATTCAAATACACTTGCATTTGCATGTGATTTTATTAATAAGTGTGTATCCATGCACACTATGAAATATTTATAAAATATATTTATATACACATATATGTGAAAAAAAAAAGATACCAAAATCCTCTAATGAGTGCTTTTTTAAAATATGAACATATAGAAGCAATTTATAGCTCCTCAAAATATATAGATAGCCAGACTGCTTTTTCTGTTAGGATAGCTCTAGGAGAAAGGAGAGGGCTTCCTACATGACATGATAAGAGGTGCTTCCTGGAAAATTCAAACATGTAACTAGAAACAGACTGATATCATCCTCATCAGAGAGCGCTCAGGGCAGGGAGCTGGGCCCACTTCTTAAAGCTGGGCTGTGCTATGATGTGGCTTACCCAAATAGCTGTGTGCTGGCTTTTCCTCCACAACTTTGATTCTTCTTGCTCCAGCAGGTATTACCAGCACTTCCACATACCCTATTAGAGTAAACAGAACATGAAATAAATAGTGGGTTCTCATAACATCTCTTTTCTTAACTGACCCTTTTTTTCTCTTGTAATTTTGCTATGATATTTCAATATCTACATAAAGAAAAAAATGTGTACGAAAGTTGTAATTTTAAGTGGTGAAGTTTCTTTGAAAGATGTCGAATCTATAGTGCTATTAAGGGACAAAGAGACGGACGGTGTTTTATTTAAATAGCTTGCTGATAGCTTATGAATGGTGAGCAGAGATAAAGCACATGTGACAGCCTGGTTAGGAGTAAGATGAATCTGGAACAGAGCAAAAAATCTCAGATTCTGCTGTGGGAACTCCAATAAGTTTGAAGTGTGGGGAAGGACATGTAGCAGAGAGACTCGAACAAATTGGGATCAGGTCCCTGGAGAAGTCTAGGAAAACAGAGACTAAACTCCCCAGAGGAGATTAACAAAGGATTTGACTTTTGTGTGTTTTTTAATTTTTCCCAGTTTTATTGAGATTTAATAGACATGTAACATCCTTCCACCTTAAGGTGAAAGGGGAAAAAAAGGATGTGAAACTGAAGCGCGAGACAAGCATGAAGGCCACACCTAACAATCCTGTGACACTCTGGAAAGTGTCAGATAGCTAGACAGCTAGTCAGAAGAAAATTATATTAAAATAATATTTAATGTTCTTAGCATTTCCATGATGCTCCACATATCTGATAAAAGTCCTTTATCTCCAAGCTACTTTTAAAAAGACAGAAGAGTGAATCCCAGAGTTATCTCCTATTTGTTAATTATTGCATACTTAAGCTGTTTACAAGTATTGGGTATATACTAAAAGGTAGTATAAACCTGACTTGTGGCAGTGGCTAAAATTAGAAACATGTGTTTTTAGAATCATAATTTTCATTCAAGGACACCCCTCAGTCAATGTAATCATTTTCAGTAATACCAAACAGAAAAAGCACTTTCATTCTATTACACGAAAAAACAGGCAATAATGAGAATAGAAACAAATGTTTCCAGGTCATCTGTACTTAGAAGTAAGGTGCTATGGTCTTTGCACTCAATCAGCTTGAAATCAAGTTGGAAAGACAAAGTATAAAAACCTTACACAAATGAGCTAAACAACCTCAAAGCTTCTGTTTAAGAGGTCACGTGTAGCACAGTGTGGTTAATTCCCTCAGGGAGAATGTGAACCTGTGTTCTTTAAACTGCTACCCCCCGCCCCCGCCCCCACCGTCACTGGTCACATCACATCTGAAAAGTTTCACAGCTATCTTCACAAAGTTGGGACTTTTTTTCCTTTTACAATATATATTACACTTGAAAAACACTGGGCTCAACTACAAGCACTGATTCAGAAAAGAGAACACCACATATAATCAGGAAAATTTTCATGTAAATAAGGAGATGAAACCTCTTTGAGGAATGGGTAGGAGTTTCATGTGCACATATATACATATACATATATGTAAATATACACACATAATATATGCATATGTTTGCAGATCTATGGATGTGCTCACTTAAGGAAGGGCATAAGTGGTATTTTCATAGCACGTAAATAATTCTAACAATGAGAAGACACACGATATCTCTATGAAGGAGAGTTTAAATGAATGCCAGGACACTGAACTGATCAAACCAAAGTGACTGAATATTATATAGCAATGAACTTGGCCATGAGATACTGGTCTGGAGAGGTCTGATCTAACAGCAATAGGTAAAGTGCTCAGTAAACACAGCTATGGGTAACAGGGTCAGGAAGCCAGTGGAGTCAGGATCCAGGAGTGGAAGAGACTATGACAGAAAATCTATGAAGAAGAAAAAAAACAATTCTGAACTTGGTATCTCATGGGAAGTAGGGGAAGTGAACACTGAAAATGTGTGTTGCTATTATTTATGAGAGAGGGCAGGGCCATCTATAGGACACAGAAGTCAAATTTTGGTAATCATCTGCTAAGCTCAGTTTTGCAATCTGTACTTAGCAAAATGGTATACTACACTAGTAAAAATATCCAATAAGAGCGCTAGAACATCTGAAACTCCCAGAAAGATGAGGCTAGTTACAGACCTCTGTGAAAGATCTTGGCAGAAGCAGTAATTTAAACAATGGGATTCAGGAGAAAAAACAGAGAGCAATCAAGGACTTCATCTTGGAAACCTGAGTTTTTTAGTGGAGAGATTGAAAGTAAATCAGAAGAGAATACAGAGAATCACAAGGAGGAAAGCTGATCTATTTTTTATGTGACAGATTCCTATAGATTAGAGTATCTCAAGTTGTTGGAGAACTGTATAAAATTTGTAGAAACAGCAAAAAAAAAAAAAGTCTGAGAGGCAACTGGATGTGCCAACAAAAAGTAAATTCCTAGTTGAGTTTAGAAGTAAATTCAGAGGCACAGGTACACTGTACATTAGGGTAAGAGCTTTATCTAAGTTTTCAATCATGAAGAGAACAATCCTCTACTTTTTGGATTTAAAGAAGAGGGGAGAAAATATTTAAGCAAAGATAATTGAAAAGAGAAATCCCAAGAGGGGGGACTGGATTCCTTTCAGTAATTAAGTCATTTAGCACAATGGAGACTGTTTATCCTTTACAGGAGTGAATGTTAAGAACAGCTATTGCCAAACTTAGAAGCTGCAATAAAGCTTGTGAGACCAATGCTGTAGATTCAACCCTTATTTTGGACAGTTTGCTCTTCCAACAGGAATGTTCTATTTTACCAGATATCCCATTTTTTACTCAGCCATCTTAAAGTGCAATAGCAATCATTATGTTCATGGTAGTAATAATGATACATGTCACATTTTGAGAAAGTACAATGTACCAGTCATTATTATAGTACTTTACAGATGTTTTTGCATTTAACCATAAAGATAACATGCAAGGAAGACAGTACATTAGCCATTTAATGCATTTAATGTATGGGTAAAAAAAAAAAGAGATGGGAGTGGAAACACTCTTTTCAAGATTAATTCACAGTAATTAGCTGCCTAAGCTATGAACTCAGATCCCAGTGAATTCCCCATGTTCTTTCTGCTATTGCCCAGTCCTACCATTTTATAAAATACTGTGAATCTGTCATAGCACTGCTGTGACAAACATATAGACAGAAAGTCTAAGCCATGTGTTCCTTTTATAAAAATCAATATTATTATCTCCTATTCTAAGAATAATGCACTTTAAGTTGATTTCTTTGGCCTAATACACAATTTACCTTTAAAAATTCCTTTAGAAAATTATCCTCTGACAAGGCAAGGTGCAATGAAAGCTATAATAAGTGCACTAAGAAAAAAATAAACAAACTCATATGTTTATTTTTTTCTAGCTCCAACAGAAATGATGTAGCAAACTAAATACTCCAAAGGGACAGAAAACACCCATATGTGTCTGCACATGTGTTACTCATACAATATATACAATGTGCACAGCCAGCTGGACTAAGTAAGACTGAAATTCCTTCTAGAAGTTCTAGGAAGTTCATAAACTATAAACAAAAGTTTTTCTCAAGAGAAATGACTAAAACATTCCTAAAGTTACGAGTAGATAAAGCCCATGATGTAGTTAAGGATTCAGGGATTTTCTTTTTAATAGTTCCTAACAATCTAATGTTTCATTATTAATTAAATTAACAATATTAACTGATAATGCACTATGCTGGTCGCTGGGAATATGGTGCTGAAAAAAACAGTCATGACATTTTGCCTGATTAAACTTAAAGTCGAGTGGGGACAGTTCAATAACTATAAAACTACAAATGGGAATAGAACACCCTCACATGGGTGCTAATATAGCAAATATCACTAGACTGGCCATTAGAGCTAGGCGGAGGGTATTCAGAGAGCACTGCACAAGAGTTGAGTTCAAGAGTTGTCTAAGTATGGTCACATAATTCCAGTCAGAATGAAAACCATCACTAATTTGTTCCCCTGTATGTGTTTTCTACGCTTAGTGGAAGAATGAAGTATTCGTACAATTAAATGAAGGTACAATGCTGACCCTACACTAGCATTCTTCAGTGAATTGTTTCCAAGTATATTACATAATCACACAAATGTATTCTTCAAAAATTCAAGCTTTCTAGCATCTTTAAATCTCTTCAATTGCTCAGACTTTATTTGAACTTCTGCACTACAAAACTTCCCCCATCACAATCAGGTTGAAAAGCTTATTATAATTGCACTTCTTGGTGAAAGCTAGGTGGGGCTTTTCTAAATGAGTTCGGGCAGATTTTGACTTGTAGAAGCTAGCATTTTTTCCACAGCTTTAGAGATCGAGATTTTGATCTACCATTTATCCTGGGTTTTAGTTATTTTTAGGCTTCAAAACTGCACTTATCTTTGACTCTGCTGGGGCTTGACAAAGGGTTAAATTCACCTTTAGAGAGAAAGGGGGGTCTAATTTCCTTTCCTGAACAACTCTTTTTAATTTAGAATGAACTCATTTTTCTTTATTATTCAGACACAAATGACTAATTCTTTGTATGCAAATAAGTACATATTTTACTCTCAGTTTATCTGTTATTTTGAAGAAGTAACGAAATAAGAGAAAGTTATATGTAATATATACATACTAATAAAATCATGAAGATACACATACACACAGAATTGGTTCCTTCCTCCCAGTTAGCTTGATGACTGGCATAGAAAGGACTTTCTATGTGTAAAGAGTATTTGTAGGATATTGTCACTCGTTCTGCATCACTTTAAAATACACACCACACAGATTGCTCAGAATTATCTTAATATAATCTCTCCCCCCAACTATTAGCACTTATACACAAGGAAACAAGAGAAAATAACTTCCTGTTACTAATATAGTGGAACATAAACCCACATCATCTGATGGCTCAGTTGCCATTTCCACTATGCACACTGCTACAGACTCTCTCCAAATGTTTATTCCCTTCAAATTTAGTAAAGATGTTAAGAAAAAAAATAAAGGAAAACTGAAAAGCTGAAGATTAATACTCTCAATAGTTGCTCCGGGCTGTTGCAAATCATTATCCTCTATTAAACATTACGCTTTGCTTTGGAGAATAAGGTTTGTAGAAACATGATAACATTAGCCAATGCAAATGAGATTATTCCTTTATTGCTCCAGCTTATTAAATGCACAACAGATGACTTCATATTTTCATTATTGGGAAACAGACTTGTTAGAACCTCTGGCTAATATTACACGTATGTCATGAATTCAGTACCCATTTCAAGAGCAGTGATTTCTAAGTAATGTTCAATGAACTCTCTGTCTTCAAGGACAGTTTGAATTAATAATTTTGAAAAGCAAAATTACCTGCTCCTCTGGTGTGATTAAAATCTCCTTTAATGATCTTACACGATTTTCCGTTGCCATTGCATACCCCACAGTGATCTTCCCTTGCAAGAGACCCTAGTAAACCATCACAGCCAACTTTCTGTAACAAGACAATGACAATACATCATAAAGTGAATTTTTCTGTTTTGACTGCTAATTTAGGAGCAATCTAATCTGTAAAAAGCAGACACACCTAAATGACAAACTAGTAAAATGTCTTATTCCCTGATGCAAATTAATTGAGCAATTTTATGTCAAATAGTAACTATAAAGAGAATATATAGGATAGTGATGAGTATTAAGTGATGTTACTGAGACAAATACAATTTACAAAAATCACAAGTTAAATCACCTATTAAATATTAAATGCAAAAAAATAAATATTAAATGCAATCTAATTAATACTACTCAACACAGAAGTTATAGTACATTATATATTTTACTTTTACAGTAGCTATACAGCAAATACTGAATATTAAATATTAACTTTCTAAAAAACAAATTTTTATTTTCACTACAGTTCATAAATAAATTCTATTCCTCTTTGGCATCCAGCACATAAATGTGAGAACTACTCACAAACCATGGCAACTTTAAGAAAATACTAACAATGCAGGACTTAATTTTTACATGCTCCCACAAGAATTCTTACTATGAATCATCTGAGATTAAATCAATTGACTTATCTGGTGAATAATGTATTTCTCCCATCGACTGGATCACATTTTGCAAAGTTGTGTCTACTCAAAGGGCAGATTTAACATGTCAATACTGTCAGAAATTAGTGGCAGAGTTATAAATTACCCCTAATCAAGAAGTTGTAGGCAAGAATGATGAGACGTTCACTTATAACAAGTTACAATTGTTTTAGAAGAACTTTTAAAATACTAAATAAGACAGAACAAAAAACAGGGTCATTTTCTGTAGTTGGAGTGGGTGGGGTTGTGTAAGGGAAACAAGTAGATTATAAAATGCAGCTGCAGGATGAATAGCCTGAGAAAGCAGAAAATCACATTCAATGTGCACAATGTAGCATTCTTTCCTTTTGTCAAGGGAAACCTTTTGGTGTGAAGTAGACAAAACAATGCAATCCTGGAGAACTCTGATCTGTGAGTCAAAGCTTATTCAGGGAGAAAAAGAGAAAATGTGTCTGGATGAACAGGGGCTAGCCATCACAGGAAATGCTGAAAATACAATAAAGGTGTTGGAAAAGTTCTCCAAGCAGGACTCATGAAAGGGATCTGGGAGCTCTAGGGTTAGAAAAAAATCTCTCATGTAAACATGATGAAAAATTTAGTGCAGAGTGACTTAGTGTTCACCTCTAGCACCCAGCTTGTTTGGGGGCAAATAATGAGCACAATAAGTAGTAGTTACATTATTGAATACATTGGTATCTGATAGTTTCTTCATTTTTCTAACTGTTGGAAACATTTAAGGTTAGATAAAATGCCCTGGGTTAATAATTATGTATTTTCAAAATTAAAAGTTATGTATTTTGCAATTTACAGTGGATGCAATCACACTTAACAAAATATTATCACATAAATCTGAAAGTTTAGGAGGATCTACTCTGAAAAGAAATGTCATTAATGGGTGGCAGGACCCTGAGGTCCTGTTGGCATGCAGGAGATGGGAGGGGAACATATTACAGAGATTGAGATCTTTATCCTTTTCCATGATGGAAACATCCAGAGCCAAATTTGGTCATCCAGAGAAAGCTATTTTCTTTTTTTTTTTTTTTTTAAGGTATAATTGAAATACAGCATTCTACTTTGTTTTAGGTGTATAACAGAAAGACTTAATATTTGTATACATTGTGCAAGTGTAGTTAACACCTGTTTCCTTACATTTGCTGCATATTTTCTTATGATGAAAACTTTAAAACACTACTCTTTTAGCAACTTTTCAATAGGCAATGCAGTGCTACTCATTATACTCACCATGCTATACATTACAACTCTGTTTTAGTTTATAATTCAAGTTTATATCCTCTGACTCCCTTCACCTCTTTCAGCCATTCATTCCTGCATGTGAAAATTGCCTATTTTCAATTTCCTGCCTTATTCAATTTACCAATTTTTCTATATTCAGCTTCACTGCTGTCTATTTTGTGATAAAATAAAATGAAAAACTCTGGCCAAAGCCTATATGTAGAGAGGGTTGTCAAAAGGGAAAACGAGGAGTGTTTTTAATTATACTTAAAGACTGAAAGAAACATTTTAGTGAGGAAGCCAGAATACCGAAGTATTACAAAGCTGTCAGAAGTCACAATTCATTTCACAGAACTTTAATTATAAATCATCAGATTCACATTAGCACTTGTACAGTACTTTTGTTATTGTTGCTGTAACTTTAATGTCTAGCTGGGGACTCTATAAAAGATTTGGCTTATTGTTAACTGTTAAGTGAAAGGCATAGCAATTTTAGACCATTGCATTTGGCATATACTCTTAGAAAAATAATTTTTTGAAAAATAAATTCATTAAAGACATACAGTAATCTGATAGATTTATATACAATGCACAAATAAAGTTAAAAGTATTAACTGCACAACATACAACTGTGATAAGAAAATATGAGTAAGTATAAATTCCTGCAATGATTTCTCACACTAAAAAAAAAAAATCTATTTCACTATTACCATTTTCCATTAAAGAATAAAAGAAGTTAATATGCAATTATAAGATTACTTCTTATGCCAATGGTATTACATGATTATGTGCTTTAAATTGTATAGATTGCCAGCAATTCTTAAGAGTTGGGAATACTGTTTTTTACGCAGAAGCCTACAGACCTCTACCAGAACACAGTGACCTAATGATAGCTTGTAAATTGTTTTAAAAATTTGAGGGGGGAAGGGAGTGGAGAAAGCCAAAGGAAGTTTACCAGGTCTGCATTTTTCTGGGGGAAAAAAGTTTCATCAAATTCACAAAGGAATGTATTTCACAAAAAGTCAACGGCCATTGGTCTAACAACTTCATTTTATAGCTTAGCTCTAGATGCACACATATTCCAAGTAATCTGCCTGGGAACATTGTTTCCCTGTGTCTGCCATAGACTCCTGCTGCTCCACTCATCCCTGTTTCATAACTAAATGTTTCATCTCTCTCCCATGCTTGGGAATTTGATCAGCTATCAGTCCTCTTCAGAACCTGTCTAGCCTGAACAAAATGACAATTTAGAGGTGACATTCCCTTCCTGGGGTAGGTGCATCTAAATAGTGGTGGTAAAAAGTCTGGGGTTTCTCAGTGCTGATGGAGAAAAACACTTGAAGCTCCATCTCAGCTCCAACACTCCCTACAAGGATCAGTGCAGGTCTTGCTGTGACTCACCACAGTGTAATTTTTCCCTATGCACAATCCTGCCTTGTTTCCCTACTGTTCCCCACAGAACTTTTGCATTAAACTTTTTGCATGTTAATTTTCAGGGAAAACCAACTTGAGGCAGTGGCAGAACTGTAACTAGCTCTAAAAAAACTTCCGTTTTTCTAAAGATAAATGAAGAGCACATAAATGCATAGAGAATTTTATTAAAAAATCAGATGATTAAGAATTGAAAGAAAATGAAATAAACATTTAAAAATCATCTGATTCCAATATATTGAGAATACTTATAGCGTAAGTAAGTAATCAGAAGGTTTTACAGGTTTTTGCCATATAGCTTAATCTTGGATACAAGACAGAGAGAATGGGAGGGCCTGAATTTTTGCTCTGTAATATTTGACAAAGTCCAATTTGTTGCAATTGTAGGGCTAGAGTATGTGCATATTACAGTTTCAAAATATCAGGGTAGTAATGGATATTATAGATTATCTAATCTTAAACCTTCATTACACAGATGAACAAACAGTTTCACCACCAGGTCTGGAGAACAATCATAAGTCCTGAATCTTAGTCCAGAACTTTCTACCATGATCAAGAGCTATTTAATAGTCCCACAATTCTCCTAGGACATATAAACTTTCCTTTTGGAGGAACTTACCTGGCACCTGCCATTTGCACAGATATCTAATCCTTGATATCCACAAGAAGTTCCATCCATCACTTTTTCTGCTAAAAGAATAGGCTGTTCTTTCCCCACAGGCGAACAAAATAAGGCACATGGTTTTTCTACACACAGAATGGATGAAAAGTGAGTTAAAGTTACTTTACACATATTTTTATCTTATTTTTTAGATCATTGAGTAAAAAATACAATTTGATGTTAACTGAGTAATACAATACTAGATATTAAGGTTTACTATGAATAGTAAATGAGATAGTGCTTAAGAGTAGGTTTCTAGTGATTAGTAAACTCAAGATATAGGTCTTCAAATTAATTTTTAAATAAATCTCTTACTGTTTTCTGAAACTCTACCACACACAAACTAATTCTTCTTCCTGAAAAAAATTTTGTATGTCCCTATTTTTATTTGATTTCCCCTTTATGTTAAGTTACATAACAATTCTACCTTACACATGAAATCTTTCTTGAGGTTTCATTTCTAAATATTAGTGTACTGATTTCAGTCCTATGCACATGGTATTTTCACATGGAAAGATTACTAAAGGGAGAAAGAAGAAATTTTTTAAATTGCAGTAACATAGCAACATTATTTATGTTTCAGTGCGCATCACTGAGAATCAACATTGATTTCACTGCAAAACGTCCACCTCTATCCTTCAGCCTGATGTTGTCCCTTTTGTCTTGATTTACCCACTCCCCATCCTTCTTCCCTCTGTTAATCACTAATGGAGCTTAGAGTTCAAAACAACAGAACTTATAAGATAAACAGTTATCACAAGAGTTTTTCCACTATGAGGATAGTTAGAAATGCAATATAACCTCACAAGAACCTCTCCTACTGTGCACAATTGCTGAAGGGCTAGCTAGGACTTAATCTCCTTTTCTGCTTACTAGAAATCATGTGAGGATACAGCAGATCTAGGCTGAGAACCACATCAGAGGTGAAGAATTCTTGAATGGCCGGCATTCTTCTATGTTTCCTTAAGCAATAAGGTAGGATAGGTGGAGTTTAAAACATTTGCCTATTAGGCTCAAAGAGAAGTACACATTTAAAGAAAAAATAAAAGATTTGTTTATGCATACAAGAGCTGGGGTACAGACCAGAGGTACAGTGGGTAAGAGACTTCACCAGAAACAGAGTAGGGAACAGAACAGGCAGGTTGACTGAAATACACTGCTGAGGGGAGCAGCGGGCACAGCAGGAGAGGTCTGCTGAGCCATGTGCATCTCCTCCCTGGCTGGGGATTGAACGCGCACTGCAGTGGTTGTGGATGCTTCATAGTGTGGTGCTCAACCCCTTGCGCCACCAGGGGGGCTCAGCACAATATTTTTAAAGTGTTGTTCCTATTTCTAAGCATCAGAGGAGCTGTCATATTTGGTAATGCCAGTAGTAGAATTATTCAAATGTGAACCTTCAGAACAATTTCCATGCTACATTACTATGCTATTGGCTTGACACCAGTCAGGTCCTTTACTGTTTATTAAGTTCATATAAATAGAATGGAAAATAGTTGACAATCTCTGACACTGAGTTTCAGTTATGTCTTCCGTCAAGTTCCATGTATGTTGATGGGATTCTATAAATACTCAATAACAGCCAGAGGCGTGGAACATGGTATCACTTTGCAAAAAGAAAAGAAGCGTTTAAATGAGCCTTCAGAATTGAACATTTCAAACAGTTTTCACATGTGGCTTCTGAATACAACTCTGAACAATTTTGAAGAATTGGAACATGGCCTTCAATGTGCATGGTTTTGAAATTTTCCTCTAAGATGCCATTATAAGCCACAATAAAACATTTCAGTGCGCTCTCACACCTCAAAGTAAGTTATGTTTATTCAATGACTGCTCACTATGTCATATCTTTGGATTTAAAGACAGCTGCTATAACTGTAATACTTTAAAAGTAGTATGTATATAATTCTCTTTCTGGGCTTTCCAGTGAATAGAGGAGCAAACCAGATATATGAGTAACATTGAAAGGAGCTAGTCTAGAAAATTCCATTCACATTCCAAGCAAGCATTTAGATAAAAATCTTTGTCTTATTTTATAATACACTGTCAATTCACTGTGCTTACTTTATCTTCACAAATAACATAAACATGTGATACCAATCTTCCTTTCTGGAATACTCTTGAGACTGTGACATTATAGTGATCCATGTAACATGGCAGTACTTGGCAGACAACCTCTATATTGATTTAGGAGACCAACCCTTTCCAAGATATGCACTAAACATGGACTTCTGCCAAATTTTACCACACAGTATGCAAAACACCTGAATGTTAAAGTCATACATCTTTTTTCCTAAAAATAAATGTTCAAAACTGCACTGATACCCAAAATTTCTTCTTGCTATCATAAATTCATGTATTACATAAGAACAGAAATAGTCTTTTGCATTTTAAAGTGCAACCTGTTACTAAGACTTGAGATTTTTTTAAAAAGAATTATAGATTTCTATTCTTTCCATAGTGAAGTAGTACTCAAAAGACTAGTGTTGTGTAAAGACTGATGTATTTGACTGTTAAGTGTTAACACAAACTAAAAAATACTGACTTGCAAATTATATAAATATCTATTATAGATCATACTGATGATAGACATCCTATTTTAAGAGTTAGGAGCTTCTTTATTTTAAATTGACTTCTATCCAGGTCTGAGGTTTTTTATTTGTTTTAAATTAGGTAGGGAACTGTTTCCTATCTCTTATTTCATATATGAGTAAACAGCTTTCAAATGATTTTAACAGTATCAAATGTCACAGCTAACAAGAAGCAAAGACAGAATTAACCCTCAAGTGACCAGATTATGATTCTTGTGGTTGGAATATATTGTTTATAACTTACCACAGAGATATTATTTATGTATTCAAATTCATACAACAATTACTGAAAGATTAATAATCATCAGCTCATACACTACGAACAGACAATACAGTGAATGAGAACACAGTCAAATGTGCTGTAACCAAGTGCTTATGGGGTAGTTGAAAGGGGCATCTACTATCTCAGTTGCTCTTGAATATGCATAACATAGTATTATCTATAGTCACCATACTGTAAATTACATCACCGTGACTTATTTATTCACTTGCTTAGTAGCTAGGTGTTTGTACCTATTGACACACCTCACCCCTCTTCTCTGGCAGCTACCACTCTCTGTGATAATTTTCTCCAACTTTTTAAGTGATTGCCCACGGTTGTTACATATCAGTAAAGGTAGGAAAAATAAAGTTTGGAAATACATAGAAGATAATATGTAAAATAACATTAATTATTCTTATAGAAAACTTTGTAAATGTAGAAGTCTAATTCAGAAGGTAGAGAACTGGCTGGTCATACCTTCATCCATGACAGCTTGCCACTGAAGTGCATGTTTTGGGTACGAAGTTCTAACACTATAGGCCTGACATTGCCAATCTCTGAATCCAGGTAGACCTGCAGGACAAGGTGGATTCTCACATATTCTATATTGTTTTCTGGGACCATTACAATCCCTTGCTTCAGAACCTAGCCTAGAAAAGACAGAACAAATAATCAATTTTATCATTGTTTTTTTTCATGTTAACTATTCACTAAACATTTTAAAAATCATATTAAGGGTAAATATTTGTATGAAATCTAATTTTGAAAATGTGGATACAATAAATTATTAGTAATAGTAGGAAATCCTCAAATCCACGTTTTTTTTTAAAGGCATATTTTTACAATTCTGATCAATTTAGCCTTCATAGTATACGAGAAATAAAAGCCAACTTCTGAAAATGGCACAGAAGAGTGAAATATATATGAAGTTTTATTATTAAAATTGTTAAGACAATGCTTCTGACATTTTTCTACAACTTCCTCAAAATCGCTTGTGAAAGAATTGGACCACTGAGCCCACAGCAAGAGTTAAGGCGTGAATACTGAAATGTCTTTCTCACACATTTTTCTAGCATCACTCTAGAATGATGGGTTGAGCAAGCTGATACTCAAATGTTCCCTCTCTGTATATATACTTAACATATTTCCATTTTTCAACACTCTTAGTTTTATTGACATTAATTTTGTTCTGATTTCTCACATTCTTGTATTGCTCTCACTTTCCTACTCTTAAACATTGCTGTGTTTTGTCCTATACATGTTTCTGTGTATTTAAACACATTTTATTTGATTTACTATCCTGTATATCACTTAATTATTACTCCTACAGGCTTGCTCTTACTGTTTTCTGAAAAGTAAGATTTTTTTTTTTAATCATGCAACTTAAGGAATTATCACTGTTTCAAAGTGGTACATGGAGTAATATTTGAAGGGCTCCTTTTGCCTTCTATTATGGCCCACCAGTAAAGCCTGTGCAAATCAGAATTGAAGAGAAAAGTGCCCTCCCCCAACTCAGGAACTGAGTGTTTACCCAGAACATCTGCGCTCGCGACCGCTGATCCCAGAACTGCAGGTCCGGCTACATGGACTCCACACACTCCACTCTCCGGCCATATGTCCAGGGGCTGACGTCCTGCTGCTACATCCTCCAGCCTTACACCACTATTCCAAAAGGTATGTCTTAGGTGAACAAATCAGGGCACAATGGAAAATCATTCACTGGCCTACAGAATCACTGGGATTGTGATTAAATAAGATCTACTAGAGTCCAAACACAGGGAATTAAAAACAAACAAAAAAATGAGTGTGGCACCTACTGATTGTCATAGTAAAACATGCTCCCAATCTCCCAGTTCTCACAGACCATGTAGGCAGGACGCAGGTATTTGTGCCATAGCCCTGAGAAACCCAATGCTCAATGAGGAAGTGAGGGTGAGGAGGAAATGTGGATAGCATAGCCAGGGAAAAGAGGAAAACTAACCCTTTCAAAGAAAAAAAAAAAAAAAGAAACATAACAATTCAAAAGAGAAAAAGAATAAAACATGAAGCCATATATAACACTGAAAAATAAGGAATACATTTCCTTTTACCACTACGGAGTAGCAGTCATTTTAGGAAATTTAGCACGTTTATCTGAAACTTCAGTGATTCATGCTATTCTCTTTTCTGGTCATTAAACAAGTATAATTTAACTTTAACACTTTACTTCTCTTTTTCTTAGAGTCCCCATCATATTCAATTATTAACATTATAGCAAGTTTTCCTATACTTGAAAGAATTGAGCAATTAGACTCTGAAATTCTGTCATTTTAATCCACTTATTCCATAGCATATTTGGTATTTATTAAAGAGAAATATAACAAACACAATATATAATGACATTTTTTCATTATCTTAAACAAAAGCATCAAAACAGACTGCTTCTTTTGTTACCAAGGAAAGTTTACCAGGTCTTGATACACAGATTACATGCTAATCACAGCAAATATGTTAAAGGTAAAAAGTACTGAAGAATATGATACTTAGATTAGAAAAATTTATATCAATGTCTGCATAATGACAGGAGTTGAGAAAGCTGATTTGTGTAGCCCTAAATAACTATCTGTCTTAACAGCAACTTGATATTTAAGGAATCTTGAGAAAATTACAGGAACATTCTGTTCCTCAGTTTTCCCATTCCAAAATGTGAATGCTAATTGACCTAACAGACAATTTGCAAGGGGTGAATAAAGCAATAAACACAATGCATAGCCTATACTGAAGATTTTAATAAAGGTTAATTCTAACAGCATTAGTAGAAAACTTCACTACATAGCTTTATTTGAGCTAAAATATGCTTCTATGTCCAATAAAATAATTGAATCCTATAGATTTTCTCTAAAAATATCAAATTATAAATTCAACATTTTTTATTCAAGACATTTTAAATCTATAAAAACGATAAATTTATACAACCCAGAGTATATACTAATTGTCACCATTAAATAAACTGGGATTTTGTAAGATTCATCCTGCAAATTACGAAAACATGAAAAAAACAGACCCTGTGAAAAGTTTAAACGACTTACTGGTTTTAAGAATCTAATAATGTCATGTCATTCATGGGGAAAAAAAAAATCCAAAGTGAAAGCTGTCAAATTTCAACTGGTCAAATTGTTTTGGCCTCATTGAATGGTGTTTATTTTTCCCAGAGTGCATATCATAGCTCCATTTAGCAGCAAGCTGGCATTGAAAGGCTGAGCTAGAGTTCATAGCAGACTAAAAATACTCTGGGAAACACTAGGATCTAAACCTGCACATCATTTAAACCAGACCACATCTGGCAGAGGAAGAGAAATGGAAACAGTCTTGTAAGCCAATTTGCCCACACATATCAGTGAAATTTAAAGAAAGCATAGTGTAACAGTCAAGGTCAGTCGCCTTGCAGATAAACCAGAACTCTGGGTAAAAGTACAAACAACCTGCTTTTGTGCCTTGTATGCAATGATGTGCTTCAGCACTGAGGAAAATGTCAAATGATGCTTTGATTGATTATACACTATTGGGTTTGTATATAGAATGATCCTAATGATGCTTTTCATAAACTTTCTAACAGTGATTTGTTTCATTTATATTTTTAGCCATAAACAATTACACATGGTTTAAAAACTTGGAATTTGTCATTATTTGAGTCCAATCTGATTTATTAAATGCTAAAGGAAGATTTAATATAGATTATTTCTGAGACAAAATATGACCTAAAAATTTGCATGAGGATATGTCCAAAAAGTTCATGAAATTGCCCAATCATAAGCATCCATTAAGATGTTAAAAGAAAATGATTATTTTCTAATCAAACCCTATATATACAATGCTGGATGAGAGAAGAGACATAAAGAAAGGACTAAACTCTGTATGTATGCAAATGTTTTATTTTAAAACTATCATTTTTTTGTCATAAAGAATCATGATGGCAACATCAAGAATCTAGATTTAGAAAAAGAATCAACATATATAGAATCCTTAAAAACAGTCTACAACTCCAGAAATTGGCATTTAACTTTCCTTTCCTATTAACCAATACCTAAGTATTTTATTTTTTATAAAGGTTTATATATTTATGTATACAAGATCTGGGGTACAAGCCAGAGGTGGGGGTGGTGTGAGAGAATTCACCAGAGACAGAGTGGGGAAAAAACTGGGAAGATTGGCTGAAATACACTGGTAAGGGGAGCAGCAGGTGAGGCAGAAGAGGTCTGCTGCGCCATGTGGGTCCCCTTCCTGGCAGGGCATGGAACTACTGATGCAGTATGGCTGCGGATATGTCACAGTGTGGGTGCCCATCCCTTTGCGCCACCAGGGAGGCCCAATACCTAAGTATTTTAATTAAAAAATCACATTTCTTGATTTTTTACTAAATCATTTATCAATTCTTTAGTCTGTGTTAAATGTTAATGTAAACATAGATAATAGTATTATAAAGAGAAAATGAGAAGAAAGCATCAGACTACTTCTACATGAAGAATTTTGTCTATACATAGTAAACTCATTCTTCACAAACATTTCAAAGTATAAAACTCTATAGGCACCTTCTCAGACTTTATTATATATTGTTCGATAAGCTAGTTAAGCAGCTAGACTGACATCACAAGAATGTAGCATCTGCAAAATTTCCAGTCTTGTTTCTTGGTTTGCAATGTATTGAGTTAGAGGTGCTTAAAGCAAGGTTACATGTGTTCAAATATTTTAGCACTACAGCACTTGCCTGCTACAACAGTTGGAACAGATGGGTATCTAAAGAAGCCCACATGGAACTGAGTTCTTTAGTTATTTCAATACAGAAAGCATTATAAAACCACTAAAGAATATCATTAGCACAACTGTAGGGAAATAAAACACTTTACTTTTGATGAGCAGTTACAGTTTGGATTGCTGAAAGAATATTTTAGAGACCTCAACAATGCAAATTGCTCTAATAAATATGAGGAAAAATAATAATAGAACAAATTGAGGACATCAGTTTATAAGAATGAAGAGACTTTTATATTGTTAAAGACTTATATTGTTGATGTCTGCAGAAGTATGACTGATATTTGGTTATCTTTTACTGCTGTTTTCATGTTTCAGGGATGTTAAAAATAATACTGGTGTAGAACTATATGATTCAAACAAATTACTCAGCATACTATGAGACTTGTCCAATATATATATTGTACTTTTGTGTATTATTGAAAATTTAAAAAATACTCATAAATTCTGATACTCCATATAGCAAATGGAAAAATATTTGGCAAAGTCTGTAATAACTGATGATATTTCATAGAAGTTCCCCTTCAAGAAACTTTTTCTCATGATTTTATTTAGTGATAAGGCATTTCTAGTCTTTCAAAAATTATTTTAGATTTAATAACTGTACACTTGTTAAATTATTTCATAAATGATTTTTATATGCTTATGTCAAAAAGTTCAGAAATATCCAGAAAAGTTATATTTATCCTTACCTTGCACGCCCTTACTTCCATCCATCAATCATATTTTCCCCCTAAGAGTTAACTACTAATTAAAGTTTGGAGTTTATATTTTCAAACCCATTTTCCATTGCTTTGAATACATATGACATGGGGACTCCCTGGTGGCACAGGGAGTTAAATCTCAGTACTATGAAGCTATCAGCAGTCACTGCAGCATAAGTTCGATCCCTGGCCAGCAAGCTGACCTGCAAGGCACAGCAGACCTTTCCTGTCTCGTTCGCCCACTGTTCCCCTCAGCAGCATACCTCAATAGATCTGCCTATTTTGTTCCCCACTCTGTCTCCGGTGAATCCTCTCACCCCCTGTACCTCTGGCCTACACCCCAGTTCTAGTATGCATAAATATTTTTTAGAAATAAAAACATACAATGTGTATATGAATATATTCACATATGTCTATAATGTGGTTTTTCTTAAATCTCAACTGGTGGTATAAAGTATCCATATGCCTATGACTAACAGCTACTCTGTAATGATTCCTCTCCTGATGAATAGTTTTATTTCTCATTTCTTACCACTGTGGAGTGCTTCCTAACATAGGATTTGTGCATTCATGGGTGTGTGCATGTGTGAATGTTGCCTGTGGACACAGATATTTCCTTGTGTAATATGTACTTCCTTATGAGAAAATTCTGTAAGTGAAATGGCTGAATTTTTAAACTAGCACTCTATGTAATTTAATTTTTTTCACTAAGTAATTCATCTAATTAATCTTTAGATTCTTCATGGTGGTGTTTAAAAAATGTAACGACTAAAAGTGAAAAATAGATGAAATGCTGAAAATTTTATATATACTGAAAGTATTCCATTGTGTTAAGATGGTTACATATATTACCAGCAGAAGAAAATTCAAGTTTCGTAAGTTTCATTTAATATTCTCATTAACTTTAGGAAATGCAAATTACTTACCTTACCAGTGTCACAATCAGTTCCATCCATTGGTGGATCTAATTTGGTTCTGCATTCTTTCTCACCTTCTACCTTGCACCACAATCCAGTGCAAATAACATGCTGAGGAAAAAAAAGGCACAATATCCAATTTTTGAAAAAAAATATTTTAATTGAACCAAAATTATTTGAATAAAAATATGCATTACTTTTAATATTAAACTTATAATTGAAATATTATGCACATGATTTACAGAGGCTGAATACTGAAACATGTCATGGAAAATTTGCTTAATAAAACTGAGCCTTTAAGATTTTTTTTAAATGAAATACATGTGATTATGCAAGGTTAACTCCAAGAGAAAAATTTGAGCCCAAAAATTACTAATTATACCATTATAGGAACCAAGATAGAAGAATTAAGTAAATGTTTTTATGGTATGGGTTTTAAAACTCTAGAATACAATGAACTTTTCTTTGAGGGAAAAGTTAAAGGAAAAAAAAATAGTAGGATTAAGCAGCAGAGACATATCAACAATAGAAGAGAACTCTATGCTGTGCAAGCGGTGAGACTGTCAGAAACCTAAGCCACGCCTGTATTGTAGCTAGCTCAGTGACACAGAGATAAAGAGACATCTGTCAGATTCTTTTTGTTGTTGTGGGGGTTACCTTAGTTTAAAACACAGATTTCAGATGTACATTTTCTCATCCAAGCAACTGTATACATATCATGTCCACCACCAAATATCCATCACCATTCACCACCAGTCTACACTTCCCCAGACCCTCCTCTGGGAACCATAATTCTGCTAACAATTGGCACATTCTCAAGGATTTCCTATTTCTCTAAGATAACTGAAGCATTTTAGATACAATCACATTATTAACAAGTAGTATAGAAATATGAGGGGCATTTAAAGGTGGTTAATCGATAGTGAAAATGATTGTTCTACTGCCAATAATAGGACAAAAGAATGGAAGAGAACAGGTCGCAGAGACACAAAAAGTGGCAATGTGAACAACAGGCATGAAAGGAGGAGAGGTCCAGTGTAATGGGTGGTGGTATCTAACTGAAATGTTACTAAATGCGATTTTAAAGGTACTTTTAATATTAAACTTAAATGACAGGACTAGGAACTGCTTATGAAACCACTTAGTTGTTGACCAGCAGGTTGATGAAACTGTTATTTTAAGAGGTTTACTCTGGTGATGGTATTCAAAACAATCTAAAAATCACTACAAAGTTAAAGCTAAATCATGATTCAAATATATTAAATACTTGGGGGATGGTATGCTAAACATTTCACACAGCTCTATTATGACTCCAATACTGAAATTGTTAAAACTCCCAAAATAAGATTTTCCTATTCTTTCTTTCAAAATTTTGATTTGTGGAATGTTTGTAAGCTCTTAAAAATTTAGTCATCTATGGAAATATAAATTTTATTTACATTATGTTATCTACTATGATTATTTTTCTTCTGTTTCAAAGTATTTTATATATCTTTCAATATACAGGATATTTTTAGCTTAACTCATATGCTTTTTTTTTTAGTTCTTTTCTTATTTATTTTTTATTTAGTTCTTTTCCTTTTTTTAAGATTTATTTTTTATTTATAATGCAAAAACTGGGGTGTAGTCCAGAGATGTATGTGGCAGGCTGACAGGATTCACCAGAGACTGAATGCGGAGCAAAACAGGCAGATCTACTAAAATACACTACTAAGGGAATCAGCTGGCAAGATAGGAGAGGTCTGCTGAATCACCTGGGTAACTTCCTGGCCAAGGATGAAACTCATGTCACAGTTGCTGGTGATAGTTTGATAGCACTGACTTTAAACCCTGAGCCACCAGGGAGGCCCTACTTGCTCTTATTTTCACCTATTATTTACCAAAAATTCATCCAGGAACTTCTTTTAAAGAATGTCCCGAAAAGTTCAGGGGCATTGTAAATACAATGTGTTTTTGTAAAAACATTTGTATTTGAGTTAGTGGATTTCTAACTTGAGAATTTTTGTCCCTAAGGTTTTTTGTTTTTTGTTTTTCTCCCTCCTAAGAGCTTCAGTTAAGAATGTAAGCTTATCATGAGGTCAAACTCATGAGGTCAAATGCTGAAATTGGCACCAAAGAAGATTTTTGTTTTACTTACACTGAATAAAGCTAAATTGTGTTATAACATATGTTATTTTAGTCAAGTTCATCAGTTACCCAGTGCATATTGAACTAAAAAGCAACTCTTCTCCACTGTAGTTTTTGAATAATAGTTGCTTGTTGAACACTGTTGGTGGTCTATATTCTGACCTTTTACCATTATCTGCTATTCTAAACAGCAGGTATTCTAATTGATTCTCACATGAAGCACTGAGAGCATAAAAGCAAACTTGGCAGTTTTTCAAGATAAGCATAGTCGTGTAGAATAAATCTCATAGAGAAGATCTCTTTGCTCTTTATGTTCTGTAGGTCTAACTAGGGATCTTACACTAAGTAAATTAGTCTCATTCTTAAAAATAACTCAGACTCAGGATTTCAAACCAAACCATCAAAATTAAAGAACATGTTGAAGAAACATCAAGGGCTCTTTTCACCTAGAAAAGTGGCATGTATCAGATAATAGGCCTATGTGACATCAAATCCTTTAAGACAAAAGGGCAGAGTTGGGTATTTGGTTAGAAGTAAACACTCTCCATATGTTACACAAGCCAGAGTCAAATACGTTTTTCAACTTAATTGCTGAAATACTTAAGATGTCAGTTAAAAAAAGAAACTTAAAACTTAAAATGCTTTATATAGGAATCCAGGAGAGAAATGTATAACTTGGCACTTTCAATCAAAGTAATAAAAATAATACAGTATTCCTTTTTTGTTTTTCTATAATAAGAAAAGACCGTTAAAAGCTTATAAAATTTTTGGTTTCTCTCTCAAGTGGGTTTTTAAAACGTTCATATAAAAATACTATTTTTTGAATAATTTGAATAATTTAAATAAAAGTTTAGCTGTCCATGTATAAATAACATGAAGTTTATTGCAAAGATAAACTGTATCCATGATGTTTTTATAGCAAATAGTTCAATTAAGATTTTCTAAATTATTTGTTAAAAAACATTTTGAGTGCAAATATATTGAAGTAATAATTAACTCTTGAACATGTAACTTCTTGTTCTTCAACAAACTATTTTCAAAACTACAATTTCAATATTTAACACTTGACTGAAAATATAATTTAGTATGGAGTAATATTTTTAAAAACATTCTTCTCTATCATAAATCACCATAGTGTTAGTAAGGATAGAAGTAAGGATAAAAGAAGGGGTGGCATGGAGGATAGACTGATTTAAAACTTAAAACAACAAAGATTCAAATATCTTTCTGTAAACACTAATAAAATTGAAAATTAATCAAGAAAAAAGAACTGGTAATATAAGGAATAAAAAATAAGGGCGTAACTACAATATAGTTTTATATATATAATACTGTCTAAATAGAAAATAGACATGAAATCTATGCCAGTAAACTTGACAGTTTATATGAAACAAATAAATTGGAAAAATTAATATTAAAATAGTTAAGGTAAAATTAGAACCATGTTATTTAACCATGTTAAAGAAGAAAATGCAAGGTTGAACAATTCTGTAACCACTGGAGAGTTAAAATTGATTGTTAAAAACCTTTCCATAAAGAATACATCTGGTCCAAAAACTAACAATCTTTCAAGAAACTTGGACTATCAGTTTACATAAACTCTCTAGAGAACAGGAAAAAAAGGAACACAATTCAACACACTTTATGATACCCAAACCAGCCAGCAATGCATCAAAAATGTGCTGTACCATGACACAGGTTGAGTTTTTCCTTGAATTACAAAGTTATTGTAATATTAGAGACTTCATTAATACAATCAAGTACATCAATAACTAAAATCTGATTTTTATATCTATGGATACATAGCATTCAATGTAATTCAACAAGCACTGTTTAGGAAAAAATAATCTTAGCACAGTTGCCTTGGAATGAGAAGTCTTCACATTAATGGACATCTCTGAAAATCAATAGGAAACACCACAAGAATGAAACGTTGGAACTTTTAAGATTAGACAATTGGCAAAGATAGCATCTTGGCACAAACATAAGAAACTGAATACATGATGTACCCAAAGTATTAAGAGGGAAAATTTAACTGTCAATCTGGATGCCTTGAACTCAGCTAAAAGTTCATTTAAGACTGAAGGTTAAAATAAAAACTCCTTAAAGGAAACGAAAATTGTTTACAATCAACAGATCTGCCCAAAAGGGACTGTTAGCTGATGTACTTTAAGAAGGAATATGACTCATAGAAAGGTCTTAAAACTAACTAGTGAGCAAAGAGACTGATAAAAATATGGATAAAACAAAATAAATGTTGACTATATAAAGCAACATTTGATTTTTTACCATTATTATAAATTCTTTTTAGTGGAAAGAATTACTAGATATTTAGCTCATTACTCTCAAAATATATATATATCTTATAGAAAATGTTTGATCATTTCTAGTTATTTATGTTTGATGTCTTCTTTTTTACCTTCCCCATGCCACAAACTTCAATATTACAAGTAGCAGAGTTTGTGTAATAGATATGTAAAGGGAAATATAATTTACACGTAGCCAACACATGAAGCAACAAACTGCAATGGACTCCTTAGTAAAGCATATCAGGAAGTACTAAAACAATCAAGGAATAAGAAACTTTAGAGACAGGATAATTGTCAGTATCTAGTTAATGAAATCTCCAAGAAAAAAATACAAAATTGGTAATGAACTATTTTTTCTATTTTTTTTAGATTTATTTAATTATATTTGACATAATTTGTAGTCCCCAGGGAATTCCCACCACCATTTCACCTGTGCACCATCACTCAATCCCTTGTGCTCTTTCTGCCCTCATCCTGGTCTCTACTCACCCTCCCCTGAACGATCCCTTTGGTTTGTCTTTCACCTTTTGTTCTTGTTGAGTTTTTTGTTTGTTTGCTTGCTTGCTTGATTTTGGCTGTAATTGTTAATTTCCATGAGCTCTCATTATTATTATTTTTTTGTAGTTGTTGTTCCTTTACATTGGGAATGAACTATTTAAAAATACTTGAAAGAAAACCAGCACAGAATTTTCTGATATGAGAGATAAAAGGGAAATTTTCCCTTCTGAAATGATGGAGTAAGTTTCCAGACAACCTACAACACTCATTTAGATAACAACTACTAACTGTTGACAGAATATAAGTAACAACTTTCTGGTGATTGTGGAGTGTGAATAAAGGCTGGTAAATTTTGGAGGGGAGCCGACAGGACTGCATGCATTGAATTTACTATCTCCCTAACACTGACCTTAGAGTGGTCTGTGGTCATGGCAGAACAGTGGCAGGCTAAAGCAATACTGAAAACATGATTCATAAACACAAACACTGGGGTTATCAAAGCTGCCAGAAACTGAAGGGACAATCCCAAAATGAAGAAATTCAGCAAAGCCTAAGTCTTTATTTGGTACCTGATCCAGACACACCCGAGAGACACTAAATTAAGCCAGAAATGGAAAGAATAAACCAATGTAAGATATGCACTAATGTCAACAATAGGTAAAATAGTTACTAGCCTGAATTTAACAACCTTAATTTCTTTAACAAACAAAAATAAGACTATCTTTGGAGACATATAGTAGTAATAGTATCCATAGCAACTACAAGATGGGTCAGCAATTTTTTTTTCTGTAAAATGCCAAACAGTATGTTTTAGGTTGTGGTCTATGGCTGCTGTTGCAAACTTTCTACACTGTAGCTTCAAGGTAGTCAAAGATAAACAAATAGGTGACTGTGTGCCACTAACACTTTATCTACAAAAGTAGGCAGTCTATCCCAATGCTATAATTTGCAAGAAATTAATGTGTTCACACACATATGATGAAAACATATGTCAGGCCTCCCTGGCAGTGCAGTGGGTTGAGCGCTGCACTGTGAAGCATCTGCAGCATAGCAGTGCAAGTTCGATCCCAGGCCAAGGAGGGGACTCATATGGTAGCAGCAGACCTCTCCTGCTTCATCCGCTACTCCCTTCAGTGTATTTCAGTCCATCTACCTGTTCTGCTCTCCACTTTGTCTCTAGTGAGACACCTCCCGCAACTCTGGCCTGTACCTCAGCTCTTTTATGCATAAATAAATAAATCTTTTAAAAATATGAAAACATGTCTAATCAAATGTTCAGAGTAGCCTTACTTAACATAACAGTTAACATCCTAGAGGTGAACTGGCAAAAAAAAAAAAATTCATATAACAGATGACTACTATTCAAGTACAACGAAGAAAACAACTAATACCAAAAAGAGCTGATTAATATTTACTCAATATGAAAAACATATAAAGAAGCTACAAATTTCAAATACAGAGGAAAATTTGGTTACTTCAATATAAAGTAGGGAAGAAGAAAAAAATAAAACATAAACTTGAAATAAAAACAAAAAAACTGGATGATAGAATAAAAATCCCCAAGACACTTATTTACTTATTTATTTATGCATACAAGCACTGGGGTACAGGCCAGAGGTATGGGGGGTGAGAGGATTCACCACAGAGAGCGGGGAGCAGAACAGGCAGATCGACTGAAGTACACTGCCGAGGGGAGCATCAGGCAAAGAAGGAGAGGTCTGCTGCGCCCTGTGGGTCCCCTCCGTGGCCGGCGGCAGAGATCGAACTCGTGCTGCAGTGGCTGCGGTTTGTGTCATAGCTCGGCACTTAACCCACTGCGCCACCAGGGAGGCCCAAGACACTAATTTAAATGAATGTAAACTATCTGATGAACATACAAGAACATTATTACAATGGTTTACACAAATAAAAATTAAAGAAATAGGTTTTCTCTAGCAGACTTTTCTATCAATATCCATATCCATATTTATATCTTGAAGGACTAAAGATAAAAGTATGGAAAATACTAGACAGGATGATGATTCTAATGCCAAACAAATATATATCAAGCAGATATAAAAACCACAAATGTGTATGTACCTAGTAATATGACTTAAACTTTTATGTTTACAACTGATATAATTATAGGAGAAATAAAGAGTAGAGTTGGGTATTTTAACACATGACTGCCCAGTGAGTGATAGGATCACTTAAACTAAAATAAGCAAAGATATATTGAAAAATATTAGAGTATTTCATCTATGATCTAGTGATATGAACTATAGAGAACATACTTTTTTTTAAATACATAGATAACAAACACCAAAATTTCTCATTAAATTTTAAGAGCTGCCATCACATACACTATTTTATATTATTGCAGTGACATGAAAGTAGCTGTAACTTATAAAAACTATCTTTACCGTGATGGCACTAGAATTTTGGTGTTGGGTAGGTGGAGCTATACACATATTGATGTAAAAGTCATGAAGTGATATAGTACTGTAAAGCAATGATCAATCAATGAACTTTGATTAAAACAAACTCTCTGTATAATAAATTAAAGCCCAAATGTTTCAGGTACTAGGAAAATATTCAAGGTGAAAGAAAAGGAACGCATTATATAGGAATTTAATTCTAGAGTAGGTAAGAATATATAAAACAGAAATAAACAACAGCACAACTTTAATAGAAAAATTTGATGGATTTGACCACTTCAAAGTTAAAAGACAAGGAAGACTGCATATAAAGCTAATGTGCAAATGTCTCATTGTTTATAAGGCATTCTCATCTAAAATGTAGAAAGAACTCTAGCAAATCACAACAAAACAGCAATACTGGCAAATGTGTAAAAGGGCAATTTAAAAAGATACTGAACTTAAAATTAAAGCCTATATCAATAAGAAGTCATAGGAAAAAAGAATACTAAGAAAATAAAGAGCTAGATTTTACAGTCAAAAAAGTTGTCATATACATATACTCACAAACTACTAGGAATCAAGTTCAAAAAAAGATGAGCCTCTTAGATGGCAAAATACATGGTAGTTTTAACCCACTGTAACTTTGATCATGTAGGAAGGATGCACAACAGGGTTGTCCTTGGGGAAAGGGGTGTTTCCAGGTTCCCTGCCCCACCAATGGAAGGGCAGAACTGAGGAGGAAGGAGAAGCTGGAGAGGAGACTGGGAAAAGGAAGGAAGTAGAGAGGAGATCAAGAAGGAGACCTGGAGGAGGCACATGGAGCAGGAATCTTACATCTTGGCCCTGACTGGGGAACATGGAAGGAAATACTTGAAACAGATGTGACTAAGACACCTATGGGGAGGTTAACAATGGCAGTTTTTATCTTGATTTTGCTTTTGCTTTTTCCCTTCCAGACTTGTTTGGCCCCTTCTGTCCCTTTCCTATGAGTCCTCACCAAAAGGTTCCTTCGACTTGTTGCAAAATTTTGTGCCTCAGTGACCCTGCTTTGGCCCAAACCTATTTGGAGGGGCATCTTTCCACAAGGGGATGGGTAACTTTGGTTTGTTTTTTTTTTTTTGTGTGTGGAAACTATTTTATCTATTCTTTACCTTCTCTTACCTTTATTGCACACTAATTGTATTTAAACTCCTTTCTATTAAAGGTCTTATGTACTAGACTATGTTTTGTCTTGATGCAGCAGATGGCAGAAACTATTTAGAGCTGGTAGGTCTGAGGTTCTGAGGTGTCCCTCACCCTTCCCTGTAACAGAAGGACTATAAAAATCTATAACTTCACCAATCTTGACATCATGATTTATTGATAATTCTATTGTAGTTACCTAAGTCCCTACTAACTATAAGGTCTATTTCCTTTTAAGTCTTTTTAAGTCCAAATTCCCATTGCCTCTGGAATTTTACAATGCAATATTAGAGAGACTCAGTTTTCTAGAATTTTTCATAAAGTGACCATACTTCAATGCCAGCAAGTACATTGGATCAAAAGAGAGATTTGAGAATTCCTCCTTATTCTGAAGTATCAAGTCAACATATGAGAAATATAAACCTGAAAACTGCCACACCATTTTTAGTTACTATATAATTCAATTACACTACGAGGAAGTTTTCTACACAGTATGTATGCAATTTGAAGCATGCCCAGTTCAAAAACAAAGGCAGAACCTTAAGTTTCCTGGAGGTCTTCAATTCTTTTTTTTTTTTTCCTCTAAAGATGTTCAACTTTTTAATTTTTTTTAATTTATGCATACAAGAGCAGGGGTACAAGCCAGAGGTGCGGGAGGTAAGAGGATTCACCAGAGACAGAATGGGGAGCAGAACAAGCAGATGGATTGAAATACACTGCTAAGGAGAGCAGCAGGTGAGGCAGGAGAAGTTTGCTTCGCCATGTGGGTCCCCTCCCTGGCTGGAGGTTGAACTCACACTGCTGTGTTGCGGATGCATCACAGTGTGAAGCTCAACCTGCTGTGCCACCAGGGAGGCCCGAGGTCTTCAATTCTTTAGCATACTTTTTTCTTCTTACTCAAAAAACTTAACTTTTATGCAGCCACATCTCACTCTTTCTGGGAAAACGTTTAGACCTCTGTTCTTAGCCATGCTAAATAATTTCAGACAGCTATTACAATGACTTGATGTAGTTGGAACTGGCTTAGTCACCATACACCAGATGGCCTGAAGACACCAACTGCCTCAGACTAAAGAACAAGGCCATCCAAAAAAACAAAAATTAGTCATGTGCAAATTAATGCATAAGAATAAGCTATTATTGACAGAGGTAAGATGTTTCACAAGTATCTCTAAAGCCATGACTTGAAACATTTTGCAGATGTAAGTTGCTATCCTAAGGGGCATTTATATCATTAATTAAATCAGCATGTAGTAGCGCTGCAGTCTCTAGGGCCTGTGTTTATGTAACTGTTTACAAGTACAGAAGAGTAATATCTAATTCAAAAACTACAAAACAGGGCCTTCCTGGGGTGCAAGGGGTTAAGGCACAGCACTATGAAGCTATGAAGCAGCCACTATAGCATGAGTTCGATCCCACACCAGGGAGGTGACCTACATGACCTAGCAGACCTCTCCTGTCCCGTCCACTGCTCCCTTCAGCATATGTTTCGGTCGATCTACCTATTCTGCTCCCCACTCTGTCTCTGGTGAATCCTCTCAAAACCCCCACCCCGTGCCTCTGGCCTGTACCCCAGCTCTTATATACATAAATAAACAAATCTTTAAAAAAAACCCTACAAACCAACTTCCATTGTCAGATTCACAATCACATTGTTTTCAAGATTCCATGAGAAATACACATGTTGAAAAGTTGCTAAAATTATTCATTCCATGCATCTTGATATTTATAACTGATTAGTAATGAGAAACTCATAAAGAAACCTAATTAAATCATGTACAAGTTGTAAAATATAAACTATCTGCCCTTACAGTTTGTGCTTTATGTCATCATTGATTTAATATATTAGAATGTTAGCTTCATACTATCTTGACATATTACACATCTGAGAAACATTTATGTAAGTGAAAATTTAGAGGCATAACTCCTTCAATTATCCAACTGACTCACTTATTCAATCAACAAAGATCTACTGGGCACCTTTCAAGTGCCACAGATAAAAAGTGATAAAAAGGACTGATACATCCTCTGATGTAGTGGAACTCTTGAAGGAGTTTGGTTTTGCATAAACCTAGAGGACAGATTGATGGATGTGATGACTCTTGTCTATTTATTTGAAGGTGCTATAAGTGTGAGGATTAATAAGTAGAACAATTTGATTTTCTACATTTATAATTATTTCCCTTTGTATTTTAGAGTTACACCTCCTGGCACTTATATATTCATGAATTTCAGATAGCTTCAAAAATAGAGGGCAAAACGCTATTGGAAAAACATTACCAACTGCATAGAATCACACTTTTACTCTCTTTTTCTTCCAATTTTGGAATAGCTAATCATTTCTACTTTGAAAAATAACTTTGGGCAGCCTGTAAGATCTACTTTCTCTTGATGTCATTCCTATCAAGAAACCTTCTTCAGTTTAAGAGTATTTTCCTAATGTCTAAATATTATAACTACCTAGTTCTCACTTCTATTTAACTCATTAGTTATCCTTTAGTATCATACCTTCATTACCACTGACTTGATGTCTTCCAGATATATGTTATCCTAGATCCAGTAACATCTCGACTTGAATGTCTAATAGGCAATTAAACACCAAGCATGACCCATACTCCATCCCAGTGCATTTTTCTTTCTGTTTCCACTGCTGTATTCTCCCAACATAAATGCATGGTCTTCTCTTGCACTTCCTTCATATTTCCAAACAAGTGGCCCCTTCTTTAAGAAGTGGCCCCTTCTCAGCTCACCCTCTATAAAATGGCACAATCCCGTCCCTCCCCTCCCTAGGTATACTCACTATCCTTACCTGAGTATACATTTCTCCAAAACACCTATGACCAATTGATATAAGTGTGTGACTGTATGTGAATAAATACAAATATAAATGCTCAATGTCATTTCCTTCATATAAAATACAAGCTTCATGAAAGTGGGGTTTTGTGTCCTGGTATATTATTAGTACATTAGAACAATGCCTGGAAAGAAGTTGGAACTCATAAAAATATTTGCCAAATCAATGACTGAATGTATAAGTAATCTCTTCAGTGGATCTCCTCCTCCTCTTCCTCTCTCCATCTCACCCTCTCACCCACCTATAAGTTTCAACATTTTGCATGTTGCGTTGACTTGGAAAGATGAATTTTCCAAGGGTACTTTGAATATACTATTTTGAAATTACAAAAGTTAGGTCTCCAAGCTTTAAGAAACTCTGAAAGCTACTGTAGTCCCACTTCTTGTTCTACAGACTACGGCTTAGGAAGTAAAAGAGTTTTGACTAAGGTTACCAAAGTAGGAAGACCAGACGGCCATGGGAAAGTGCAGAGTGCGCACAACTCTAGTCAGTGCTGTCCACCAAACCCATCGGAGCCGCCCAAAGCAGGCCAATCCTCTCAAGCATATTTTCTTCGAAAAAGATTATACACAGAACTAGAGACAAAAATGATTTTATAAGAAAAATGTCACACATGAAATTTGAGGGGAAAAAGGAAAAAATTTCTAGATATCTGAACTCAATTTTGTGTAGTGCCTAAAACAAGGCAACATTCTAACAGATTAAACTCTTCTAATAAACAGTTCTATATTCAGAGATGGGGGAAAAATTCATGCTATGTGATAAGTGAGAAATAACCAAATTGAGCAAAAAGACTAGAAAAAGATATTTCTCAACTCTGATAATACAGGTGGTAGATAAAATTAACACAGTTTACATAGAAGAACTGATCCGAGATTTTCTACACACTGAAGACAATATGTAAGAAAGTAACTATGGGGCCCTCCCTGGTAGCCCAAGGGATTAAGGTACAGCACTGAGAGACTGTCTGCAGCCACTGCACCACAAATTTGATCCACAGCCAGGGAGGTGCCCCACATGGTGTGGCAGACCTCTGCTGTCTTGCCAGCTGTTCCCCTCAGCAGTGTATTTCAACAGATCCACCTACTCTGCTCCATGCTCTGTCTCTGGCGAATTCTCTCATCCCCCTACACCTCTGGCCTACAGCCCAGCCTTTGTGTGCATAAATAAATAAAATAAATCTTTTTTTAAAAAGAAAGTGTGGCATATAACTGTTTTAAGAATCAAATGTAAGCTCCAGGAAGGTGGTACAGATAAAATTGTATATTATATGGCTGATATTTTAGATTCAAAAAATTGCAGAAAGGTACTAGTAACATTTAACTGCAATATATCATTGATAATAATTTCTGGGCCTCCCTGGTGGCATAACAGGTTAAGTGCTGCTCCATGAAGCATCGGCAGCACAGCGGCACAAGTTCGATACCTGGCCAGGCAGGGGACCCCCATGGCACAGCAGACCTCTCCTGCCTCTCCTACTGCTCTCCTCAGCAGTGCATTTCAGTCCATCTGCCTGTTCTGTTCCCTTCTTTTTCACTGGTGAATCCTCTCACCTCCCGCACCTCTGGCCTGTACCCCAGCTCTTGTATGCATGAATACAACCTTTTGTTTTTTTAAAGATATTTTATTTATGTATTCAAGAGCAGGGGTACAGGCCAGAGGCACAGGAGGTGAGAGGATTCACCAGAGACAGAATGGGGAGCAGAACAGGCAGATGGTCTGATATACACTGTTGAGGGGAGCAGCGGTCCAGGCAGGAGAGGTCTGCCTTGTCATGTGGGTCCCCTCTCTGGATGGGGATCAAACTCACGGTACTGTGCCGCGGATGCTTCACAGTGGAGCGCTGAACTTGCTATGCCACCAGGGAGGACCAAAATAAATCTTTTTTAAAAAAAGAAAAGAATCTCTAAAAGTTTAAAAAATATATTTATGAAACTAAATCTAAAATTTACATAAGCCATATTTGTGGTTGGTCATCTGCTGAGCCTGTCTCATACTTGGGGTACTTTATAAAACATGAAAATCATCCATTTATCAGCTCCATCAATTCTCCATATCACATGAACTGAGATCATCTCCTATACAATAAACACTACTACAGTGACAATCATTGACCGCGCCGCTTACTGTTTTCTAACACAATGCTATATTAGCATGTAGAGGTATCTACCCACAAAACCAAACCTGTGTACCTCCAAAATTCATTGTACCATGAAGATTTAAAGAAGATCATGACCTAATATTTGATTGTCTAAAGGCCTGGAGATAAGAAAGGAGAACAAGACTAAAAGATCAGAGAGGAGTGATATCAGGGACAGATTATATGGAGCCAAGCTGCCTGCTGCCAGAACTGTCACAGAGGCTAAGTTGCAAGGACCTGTGAATCTGCGCTCTGAGAGCACTATGCCCTTGAGAATAAGGTCACAACCACATACCTACACCAGTTCCCTCTGAATTCCACTGTTCCCAGGCTTTCTTATACCACATTTCATGCAGCTCCAAATCCTTCATCCGTTCACCTATTTTAATCTTAAGGCTGAGTCTCTGCCACATGCAAGTCACTGGACTAGATGCTGCAGAAAGACTCTCTGCTCTCATGGAGACTATGCATAAAAAAGGAAACTGATAAGAAAACAGTAAATGAGTGAATAATTCCTTTGACAACTAACTACAAAACAGAAAGAGCACACCTTATGATATATTGCCATGTACATGTTTCCTGATAACAGATTTTAATTATATTTTCTTTTTCAAGGCACTGTTATGTTCAACAAAGTGGAACTCGATGGAGGCATCACAAAAGCTTAACTAGAGTTGAAGATAGGAACCAATTCACTCTAAACATGATTTTCAGTTTATTTCTGAAATTGTGTGTATGTGGGGGGGGGGGAAGACATGGGAAGAATTGGGCAAATAGGGATGAATAAATGGAAGCGATAAGAAAAGAAAAATGAAGGGTAACTAGAAAATATTTTTACAATTAACAAGGTAATTATGCTCAGCCCTTCAGATTTCAGATACTAGTTTGTTATAAATAGCATCTCTGAATAATTAATGACCATGTGAATATGAATATATAGACTCTGCTAACTTTCCCATTATTGTACAGTTACATCTTCCTCTAGTTTATTTAGAAATTTTTGTTACACCTATAGACACAGTTTTGAAATTTTGTCAGGGTTGAAAGATTCAGCTTTCTCTACAATTCCAAGTCATTTATCACTTTTATTACATTTTTACCAAGTTACTTACCATGTAAGAATGGGAGAAATTTAAAATAGTAACAATGAACTAGAATAATGCAAATACTTCCCTGACTACTGCCATTTTCGAAGTAGAAATTCTTGGGTCATTCCTTCCTGAATTTGATTATATGCCCACACCTTATTTTCTGTCACTTTTAAAAGAGCCAGGAGGAAAATACAGAAATCTTTTCTCGGAAAATCCTTCTTTCCAAGATTGGGGGTGCTTTTCAGCCACAAACCCTATAATATAGTCAACTTCCCAGTCAGTACTTCAAAACAAGTAAATGTGAGCATATATTTTAAAAACTCGTACCTGGGTACAATCCTTACCTGCATTTCTTGACAAAATGAAGCCAGGGGCCCAAAGAGAATCTGACATTGCTCATCAGCAGTGTATGTCATCCCTGGCAACTTGGAGGGAACCATCACAGAATTGACACTCTGGGGATTTGTCTGAAGCAAGCAGTTACTGGCCTTGGACCTGGCAATATGCAGATATGAATACAATTTTGAATTTGAAATAAGTTGTGATGATTAATTAGCCTAACAATAAGGAGCTTTAAAATATGCTCTTCTGTTTATTTATTGGCCCTTCTATTGAATGCTCATGGAAATTATTCCATTTGTGAGAATTATTTAAGATAATCCTAATATAATAATTATGTTAAACTTAACAGAAAGTTTTGGTTTATCAGGGCCTTTCAGTATGGTTTAACTTAATTAACGTACATAATGCTCTGAGGTGGTTTTTACTATACACATTTATAAGATGAATTGAAGAAATTCAGACCCAGAGAGCAACATGCCTGAAAGTAACTTATGAAGATAGGAAACCAACTATATTCAGGAATTTACTGGAATATGAAAGATATTCTAAAGCATTAAAGTATGTTTTTATGCTTGACCATTATAATACAACTCCCATTTATGAAATGACATTAAAATTTATCAGTTTTAGAGTGACTCATTCCTGCTGTGTCTCTTCTCTTCCGGTAGACAGGAAGTCTACATGTTATTACTAAACTTTTCTATGGCTTTTTCTCAAATGAGGACAATTTTTTTTAAGCAGAGTTCTGATTTATGTGAAGGCAGCCACACAAAATCATGTATGTTATTAGGAATTCATTAAGGCCTACTGAAGGACTACAGCATCAGTGAGACGGTGTGTTCAATTAATTACATATATTACTTACCAGGACAAAGAACATTCACAAAAGCACATTGCATGTAATTCAGAATATAGTTATAGTAACATAATAAACAGATAAGTGTATCAGTAAATGGTAATATTCATGCAGTAGAAAATATAGCCTGATCAATTTCAATTGTATGGAAAAATTTATAAAATCTACTTGTGAAGTGAATTTAGCTAAGTAGGTGATATTCTTACATTTCTTATTTCTGGATAGCTTAAACAACTCACACCACTCTCCCTCACATTTTCAGTTTTTCTAACTACTTTGCATATCACCTACTGTTTTAGCTGCTACTTATACTGTCAGAAGGAACCAGGGATTTAGATGAAAATAAAACTACAATATGTATCATTTTTCCCCCAAGTCATCAAAGCTAAGTGTCATTGCTATTAAAGGTCTAAAAGTGAATCTAGGACAATTGTTATAATGATACTTATTACTGAAGTAAGATTTATTTATTTATTTTAAAGATTTATTTAGTTATGCATACAAGAACTGGGGTACAGGCCAGAGTCGCGGGAGGTGAGAGGATTCACCAGAGACAGAGTGGGGAGCAGAATAGGCAGACAGACTGAAACACACTGCTGAGGGGAGCAGTGGGCGAGGCAGGAGAGGTCTGCTACACCATGTGGGTCCCCTCCCTGGCCGGCAGCAGGGATTGAACTCGTGCTGTAGTGGCTGCGGTTTTTCTTCATAGTACGTTGCTTAACCCGCTGTGCCACCAGGGAGGCCCTGAAGTAAGATTTAGAGTTTAGAAGTATCACAATGGAAAGGTAGAGGTTAAAGAGCTTCTTTGTGATAATAGATGTGATGAACAATGAGAATACTTTCACTGAGAAAATCTTGAAGAGGCAATTAAATATGACACTCTTTTCATCCTAATTTTTCCATCTTACAAATCTGCTTACCCATTAATTTATTTGGAAACTGTGGAAACTAAGAAGCAGAGGAGTTAAAGGTTATGTCCCAGTTCACAACCTGAGTCAATGGATAAGCCAAAATTGCAAACTAGTGATTTGTAGCAGAATCTAGAATTCCTTAGTTGGTAGAGAACACATGCACAGACATTTACAGTGAAACAACAGAAGTTACCATGGTACCTGAGAAATCTTTCCAAATCTTCCTTACTACATCGGGACCATGAAACATCACCAAGGTTTTGTCCTTTAATCCATTCACCAGACATGATATGAAGACCATCAGCACAGGACGGGTGGTCATTGTCGTGATTGATGCCCATGCTGATTTGGAATCGAAATTAAGAAGCACATTAAGTTATTTCAATGTTTCATGGCTAGAATTAAGTTAACAGTTAAACAAGTCAGAAATGGGAGAGAGATTAGTTTTAAAATTGAGGAAAAAACTAGGTTTAAAGATCTAGTTTTCACATTTTGTTAACCAGACTAAAGTTAAATATACTTATTTAATAAAAAAAATATTTCCCCAATCAAAAAAATTACATTTTGGTCAACTGTATGAAAATGATCTATTGACATATTTTTCATATAGAAGTAAATATGAAACATATAGCAGAAGTTTCTATTTATCCATACTAGATTCTTAGTCTTGTCTATAGATACTATATTTAATTTATAATTTATAGTATAAGTTAATACTTTTTATCAAATCTGAAACCACATTAAATTATTCATCCTCTACTATATTTTGCCCATATGCTTCATTGGATCAAACCATCTTCTTCTTGTCATTATCTATTACAGACTGTCCCTCGGAAATCTTGACATTCTTGGTCATCTTTGTCTTTTTCCATGACTCTTGAATCTGTTGCTTTAAATTGGAAATCTCATATTTGACATCCCCGAAAGGCCATCACATCCAGAAGAATGTGATAGTATGTATAAAGATGCCCACCTTCTCCTTGAGAATTCTACTCTTCTATTCTCTCTCTTTTGCCCTCTTTGTTTGTGTCTGTGTGTTGTGTGTGTGTCTTTGTTATGGGCCCAATCTGCAAAATCAGAAATCAGGTCTTCCTTTATTCCTTCTTCTGTTAAGCTATTTTATTTATTGTTAAGGGCAAACACTATCCTATCTTTAACTATATCTCTCAATTGTCACCTCCTTTCAATTTATTTTGTTTAAACACTGACTCATCCTGACATACTGCAGTCATACTCTTGTAAACCATGTTTAAATGGTAAATCAACTTATCACTCACTTCTATTTCCATAAAAAGTTTCATATAATCTCCTATTAATTCTTAACCATGTTCTGAGTTTAGTTTTGTTCATGCCTAACTTGAGATCATGGCAAGAGAATTAAGTGCTCCTATTTCTCAGTGTGTAATAATCCAGATAATATATGATATGGTCTTTACTAACAAAAAAGTTGAACAGAATCTCTACGCTGCATTTTAAATTATTAAAAAGAGAGTTGATAAAGAAATCACTAAAATAAATCACAATTACCTACATTTTCTTTTTAAAAGAATATTTATTTATTTAGGCATATAAGAGCTAGAGTCACGGGATTTGAGAGGATTCACCAGAGACAGAGTGGGGAGCAGAACAGGGAGATCAACCAAAATACACTGCTGAGGGAAGCAGCGGGTGAGGCAGGAGAAGTCTGTTGTACCATGTGGGTCTCCTCTCTGCTGGGGATTGAACTTGCGCTGCTGTGCAGCAGATGCTTCACAGTGCACAACTCAACCCACTGTGCCACCAGGGAGGCCCCTACCTACATTTTCTAAAATAAAATTAAAATTTAACATTATTCTACAACCATTTCATTGATTACAAAGGTGACTCAAACATTTAACATTTTCAAAAATTAAGAGTTTGCTATATTTTCTAACTTTTACTATGAAAACTGTTTAAAAATGGCCCAGAAAAACTAAAAATACATTACTGAATATCATTTTCACTTTCTGGGTTATAAAAACTCAGCAATATGATGGATCATACTACTTTTTCCAAGTCTAGTTAATATCTTTAAATAGGTTTGTAAACCATCAGTAGCATGATTGACAGATAGTAGAGAGATAAATGGTTTTCATACTTGGAAGTTAAAGAGTAAAAGTAAGAGATGATGTGATCCAGGTCAGTCACTGGGAGCAGAGTAACAGATGATGGAGTTACAAAGAGATCGGAATTCTACATCTTTATTCATGTGACAACAGGAAGTTAAATAAGGAAATAAATGTGCCTCAGTTTCCTCATTTAAAAAATATATTCCCCTGGCTGTGAAGATTACATGAAGATGATTTTAAAAATCCTGGTATAGTGCCTGGAATACTGTTGAGAACACAGAATTACTCCTCTTTTGGGAGGGTGGTAAACTTGACAAATGAAAGAAATCAAGAAAATTCTATCTTACTCTAATTTGTCAAAAAAAAAAAAAAGGTAAACATCACTAGAAGTAATTTGCTGTCTTTGGTGAAAATGTAGACTAGAGAAAAAAAAACAAGTAATAATGACAAAAATTAGCTTTGGATGGTGAATCATAAAAATAAATTGTACATGTGACACAATTTCACAGACTGGTTAAGATGCCTTAATGCATTTCTAACTGTCGGGTTGATAAAGCCGCTGCCAACACCACTATGTCACCACCACCCTGGATTATGGCTGCAGCTCAGTTTCTGGGTGACCTTGTTATGTCAAGTCCCTGCCATGTGGAACATGCTCAACTCTTCCATCTGTGGTGGAGCAATCTTTCAAACCATACACAAATGCTATTATTTTTGAGAGGCAACTGGTCTTTTTCAGAAGTAATAAAACTTCTTAAATAATGTGTCCATTTGAGAGGAGAGAACTGCTTCCAAGATTTAGCAATTTAGACATTTTCCCAAAGCAGAGTAATGTGATTTTCCAAATTGGGAAGATTACAACTTTTCATCCAAATGATCATTTTCCTTTTGGGATGCTGATTCTCATGTAAGAAATTAGCTATAGCCATGGAGAGATCTGGTGAATCAAGCATTGTTTACCATTAGTGAAATTTTCCTAAAGCTGTTTAATTCGTAACAGAGAAGATATCATTAAGTTGGGACAGGGAGTTTTCTTTTCTTTTTTTTTTTTTTTCCTTTGCCACACATCTGGAACTATCAGAAGACATTGTTTAGCAATGATTTCACAGATCTGAAATACAACTTTTATCTGTGTCAGTCACTATATTAATCATTTGCAATAATGATATCATTTATCCTTACAATATCCCCATTATATTTCTATTATCACAACTTCTATTTTCTTGAAGCTCTCAGCCTAGTGGTGGGGCTATGACATAGATGCAGGCAATCTGATGGTCACACAACCCTGTAAACCACCAAAAGACAATGCTCATTCTCTGGATCAAAATTCTCCATTTATACATAAGATTTATTATTTTGTGAAAAAAATTTAAATGTCTCCTCTCTTTTAACAATAATGTACCTCTGTATTTCTAGCACTTTAATCAAATGAAAAACATTCTCCAAGTAAGACATGAACAACACCTCTCCTCACACCGTGCAACTGAGCACTGCATTTTAATAATCTCAGTTTAAATGCATTTTGACAAAGAGCCTTGGGCAAATAAACTCTCCTAATATTGTACATGGTTGTCAAGTCAACTGAAAAAATATTTTTATCTTATAAAACTTCTCAACTGGTTTAAAAGTTTCTGCCAGGAAGTTTTGTGATATTCTGCAGAAAGCTGGAGAAACATTTGGATTCTGAAGATGGTACCTTTTGATGTTTAAAGAGTCAGAGAAGAGGACATTAATGAATTCACTCACATCTTTTGGGGATAATTTAGACAGGATCAGATTTGTAACCACTAATATTTTAAAAGAATAAACTTTTTAAAAAGATTTTGTTATGGTATATTAGTTCCAATCAAAACACATATATTCTATGGAAAAGTAATTTTAAAAAGGAAACCACAATTTCTAAATGGGAGTGGATGATATGTCCATGAGATGACAATTTCATACAATTCAGAGACTATATCTGATTTGATGCAACTTCACTACTGTCTACTCATGAGGAAAAATGTTCAATGTTAAGAAATATGAGATAATTTTGTTACTTTTAATATTTTTAAATCATTTCTATTTGCACAAAAATTAAATACATATATCTATTAGTGAAGCAAAAGGCAATGTAAAGCAAGTTAGCGACAAGGTGAAGATAAATTATAGAGTTAAAAAAAGCAGAGACACTAAAAATGAAAGCCAAGATGTCTTTTGAATTTTCTAAATGATATATAATAGATTAATCTAGTAATTCCACACTTGTTGAGAACCCATAGTGTGCTGGGCACTGTACTGAGGTATAGTCATAAAAATTAATAAGGTGTAGTCCCTTGTCATAAGGAGTTTATTAACCACTGGGGTTGCAACACTGTCCTTTGCCCTCTCCTAGCTTTTAGGTGGCCTGGGTCCTGTTAATTATGTTTTCCTTACACTCTGTTACCCCTCCCCTCCCTTTCTACCACTATTCCTATCAATGAAAACAAGCTGTTTCTCTTTACTTCTGGATTGTAAGGTATACCAGAGTGACTTTATGACTTAATATTTGGCCTCATTAAACCATACTTAATTACTGTAATTTGTTATGAATATATTAATACAAAAGAGCTAGTTTCCTAGAGAAAATCTTTTCATCTTCCTTGGCAAGCAATGAAAGTGAAAATGCTAATGTAATGAACCACATGCAGAGCCTCTCTATAGCACAAGGGTTAAGGCACAGCACTATGAAGCTATCCACAGCCATTACAGCATAAGTTCAATCCCCAGCCAGGGAGGGGACCAACATGGTGCAGCGTACCTCTCCTGCCTCACCCACTGTTTCCCTAAGAAGGGTATTTCAGTGGATCTGCCTGCTCTGCTCCCTACTCTGTCACTGGTGAGTCCTCTCACCCCCCGTACCTCTGGCCTGTACCCTAGTTCTTGTATGCATAAAAAATTTTTAAAAAATAATAATGAACCATACACATATATAAGAATCACAGGATATGAGGAGGTTGGCTGGAGGAAAACAGATTCCAGGGATCTATCCCAATAGATCAAAAGAGGTGATTCTGAAAAGCTGCATTTTAACACATTCTAAGCAATTCTGATGCAAAATTCTAAGCTAGCTACAGGATAAAATACAAAATTTTTATCCTATTTGTTTTTAAACAATCTGTAGATTTACTCTGACCTAATTTTTATTAGAATTTACAGTTCTCAGAGCACTTTGCCCAGTTCTGTATTTACAAAAGTACATCACATTTTAAGAACTTTTTTCCTTAAAGGAATCTCTAATAAATTCTAGAATATCTTTCTCATGATTCTTCCATGCCCTTAAATATGTGGCACATAAGACATATCAGAACTACCTTTTATTTTTTTTTAAGATTTATTTATTTATGCATACAAGAACTGGGGTACAGGCCAGAGGTGTGGGGGGGTGAGAGGATTCACCACAGAGAGCGGGGAGCAGA
>JAGFMF010011668.1:596161-613159 GCA_019455555.1 Galemys pyrenaicus
CCCCTCCCTGGCTGGCAGCAGGGATCGAACTCATGCTGCAGTGGCTGCGGTTTGCTTCATAGTGCGTTGCTTAACCCACTGCGCCACCAGGGAGGCCCAGAACTACCTTTTATTGCTGATAAGTTTTAAACACTATATGTAAATTGTCACACTATAATTTAATCTTCAGATAACAAGAACTGTCATTTTCAATTCCTTGAATTACTTAGTTCAATACCTATAAATAAATGTCTACATCAACTGACATAGAACTGTAAGGCAACTGAACATTCTGTAATGAGATGGAGGATTGGGACTGTGATCTCTTACTAACTAGAGAAACCGAAGCCTGTCAATTCTATACACAATCTGCTCAATAAAGTGGCTGGCATTTTTCTAGACCACACATTTTCCAACATGAGTTCGAGAATGCAAAGAGAAAGCCAATTCATATATGGTTATTCATTAGTTGGGTGACTTTTTCCTCTCTCCCACCTACTAAGATCTCAAAACCTGCATTTGGAGAGAAATGCCAGCCTCATTAGTGCTATATGCAGTTTCACTAGGACTGTTAACATGGACAAACTACTTATCACTTGGACTAGCATCACTGACAGTCTAAATAAAGCATACATACAAAAGCAGGTTAATGGTGCAGAGATACTCTCCATGATCAGCACGCTAACTGCCAACGCAGTGTGAACTCTGAAGAAAAGAAAACCACCCCTTGAATGACCAGAGAGATGGATGACCACTGGAGGATGAACATCTTTTAACATTAACAAATTTATAAAAACACTTTTAATGTTACTAGTTATTACTATTATTCATTCATTTTTGTGTGTCAACCATGGTGCCATGCAATTAGAGTATCACCAACCTAAATAATAAATGCAAAAAGAAATTTATCCAGAATACTGGGATGAAGAAAATTAGTACAGACAAATTGAATCGCTTAAAGCTCATTTAATAAGATGCTGGCATGACAAGAAATCCGTGCTCAAGTCAGTATAGCTCTACTAAGTTTTTTCTTTCTTCCCATTGGGTCATTTCTAACCCAACCAAAGTAGGTGTGTTAAAGGAAGATAATTGTGACTTTTCTGTAAGCAATTCTAAAGAATACAGTGAGAGGACGATAAATTTACAGGTAGCCACTATCAATCTTATGTCAGAAATATTAATTATGGGATAATTACTTTGAACATTTTAAGAAGCACAACATTTCTATAAGTAAAAAAGAGGACTATTTGCTTTTGGTCTACCATAGACATTGGATATCAATACATGTATTTCTCATCCTAACAGATCGAAAAGATGATGGATTCCTTATATCTCCATTTTTTATTTACTTTTGTTTATTGACTCACTTTAGACTAAATCCTCTCATAGTAAATATACTGACACACATTAATGCAAAACAAAAGACAAAAATTTGATTCCATTCTGAAAAGAACTCCTCCACCTAGGGCATATGCTACCTCTTTACTGAATTACCAGATTAGATGATATAGTCCTAAAGCAGGATTTGGTGCTTCCAACCCATGATCTCAGAACTTGCATGAAACAGTTAGATAGGTTTGTAACTAGACTTCAACACAGACTAGTGATTGATATATAATTATTTCATTCCCACAGTTTATTTTATCTAGTAAATAAAAATAACATCATGTATCAAGCAGTAAAAAAACATTTTTGCCACATAAACATTTATGTAATCATCAAACTATTTTCTTTTATCTAGCCAAGGCAATTTTATTCCTTGACCCAAACTAATAAGTCTCCTCTAATTCTGGAACTCCTGCCCTCTCTCCTGGATCCCAAGGTGACTAACTTTAAAAGTGGTGTGATAACCTGGCCCTACCAACCTTTGGTTCTATCCAGGAACAAAATCCAACTGAGTATGTATGCAAATGACATTGCTTTCAAAGACTAGTTTCAAGGCATTTGCATTCTTGACTCCCTGGCAATATTTAAAATTACATAGCAGGTGACCCCAAAAATTATTTTCTCCTAGAAACTAACTTTGTATATTTATTGACTGATTCATCAGCCTCTCAGTGCTGAACAAATCCCAAGCTGCTAACTTAATGGAAAAGCCATGTCTCCCCACCACTTATTAGTAATATAGATTAGTCCTCCCTGCATAGTTCCAAAAGTCAAAACTGAAACAAAAACAAAAACAAAAAAAAACAGTTCACAAACACATAAGCATGTTTGGTCATATCAAAAAATTCTGTTTCCAAAATGACATGGTTCATAAGTATTCTCCTAATTTATGTAATTTTATCTATTCAACATCTCTACAAATTAGGCAATCTAATTACTAAATTACTAAATGAAATTCTTAACCTGTAAGTAAATTGTATGTATACTGCTATTTCTTTTTGGTTACATTTTTATACATTTATGTTAAATTATGATAAATATGCTAAATCAAATTACAAAAATTGTAGCAGACACTGATTTTAAAAAACTTTGTGTCCATAGTATTTTTCAAACAAAGATTATGACACATTTTAAAAGGACATGCTTTATAATTAGGAACAGAAAGTACTGAGCCAAGTGACCAAGTCCTTTATTATCTCTAGTGGCTAGATATCATCTAAAAGTAATGGGACTACATTTATCATGTCAGCAAAAGTCAAGTTGCTTAACCTATAAACCAGAAAAGGGAAGAAACACCAATATAAAGTAAATTACGATTTAAAATGTCTTGTTCTAAAAGCTGGCAAAATGAGGTATGTATAAAACTATATTTAAATTAGCCTTGCATTTAAATTTATGTAACATATTTCTGTACCCGAGAGGGGAAAGTAAAATTGCTTTGTGGTCTAAGTTGCATTCTATAAATACTATAAGCCAGTTTATAAATCTCTGTTACTACAGTTATATCATTTGCCATTTTTCTGGCCTTTGGCCATTTACATATTGATTTACATGAACTCATTTTATTCTGAGGAAAATATTACTTTCTCAAGATACAGGAAATGCTTTCACTGTGTTTTACCTTCAACTGCTGTGTATCTTTCCTTGGATTTATAATTTAATTTCAAGTTAATTCTGAGCTTTCCTTAAGTATTTTTTTATTCCATATCTACAGTAATATACATTTCCTGTTAAAAGTTTGAAACAGAAACAAAATCTAACACACAAAAAAAATAAATGTACAAAAATCTACTTGGTGTGTTCTGATTTAATGAATAAGGCAAACAATTAGATTTGTTATTTTTGTTTTTCATTGATTCATTTCCTTCCTCTGACAGTAGGTGCAGCTTGATTATATACTACATATCCACATCTTTTCTGCTTCTAAGTGGAATTTCTTTTACTCTTTCATCTATTGATTTGATTGTTTATTTAAGCACCAGTACAAATGCTTTATCAACTATATTTACTTTTTCTCCTCCCAACCTTTAATTTTTAAAAAGATATATTTATTTATGCATACAAGAGCTGGAGTACAGGTCAGAGTCACGGGAGGTGAGAGGACTCACCAGAGAGAGAGAGTGCAGAACAGAACAGGCAGATCCACTGAAACACACTGCGGAGGGGAGCGGCAGGTAAGACAGGAGAGGTTTGCTGCGCCATGTGGGTGCTCCCTGCCCAGCGCAGGGCTGCATTTTGCTTCATAGCGCGTTACATAACCCATTGCGCCACCAGGGAGGCCCCAACCATTTTTTAAATGATATTTCTTATGTTGATTTTCCCATACGGACTTTATAATCAGCATGTGTAATTAAAAAAAGAAATGAAGATTCTATTGGTATTTTTTGGAAGATCATGTTAAACTTATAGATAATTGTCATTTTACAATATTGACTGCTCCTGTCCAAAATCAGGAAATGTCTTTCCACTTATTTAAACTATTTTTATGATTCTCTGGTTATAAATTCTTCTTCATATAAGTCTTGTACATTCCTTTGTAAATATATTCCTAGGTATTTTATCTTTAAAATTTTTATTTTATTCAATTTTTGGCTATCTTCAAAACAAGTGATTTTTTTCTTTCATTATAGTTTGCAAGAGGCAACTGTTTATGTATATTATGCAAAAATTTTTATATAGTTTCATAATAGACCAATAAAATTTTTCTTATATTCTAATAGGAGCTCTTATAGAAAGATTATTCTGAGTTTCTAATTATACAAGTCTCTTTATTTTGTCACTCCTTTCTACTTCTGTTCTCATTTAAAATTGTGAAACATGGGTCTCCCCGGTGGCCCAAGGGGTTGAGCGCTGCACTATAGGGCTTCCACAGCCAGTGTAGTGTGAGTTAGATCCCTGGCCAGGGAGGGGACACACATAGCACAGCAGACCTCTCCTGCCTAGCCAGTTGCTCCCCTCAGCAGTGTATTTCAGTCAGTCTGCCTGTTCTGCTCCCCACTCTGCCTCTGGTGAATCCTCTTACCACCCACCTCTGGCCTGTACCCCACTCTTGTATGCATAAATCTTTTTTAAAAATTATGAAATGTTTACAATAGTAAATATGTTATTTATGTTTATACTAACTATTCATATATGTCTTTCTGTGTTATATAGTCTACTATAATTTATTATGGTAAACCATCACACAGTAAGATATTTCAACAAAAGCAATTCTAAGATCTGTCAGATTTCTCTATCAGGCGTATTCTTCTGCCTTTAAAAAGAAGGTGCACACAAATTTCTTTTAATTAAAAGTGTATTTAATCTGGAAGTTACACAAAGATTTATATATTTGCTATTAAAATGCTTATTTTAAAATATCAGCCTTAATTTTATACAGAATTGATTTTTTAGAAATGATCTGTGTGGATATGCAGTATCATTTTTATAAATGTGGATATCAATTGCACAATTATATTTTTCTAAAAATTCATTTTTTCTTTAGTTATCTGCCATTGTATCTTAATCAGATATCAGATATTTAAGTAGTCATGGGTCTGTTTATAATTCTATTTTGTTCCATTGATTAACAGTCTATCTATATAAATGTCCAAGTTATTATAGCATCATAAGTTTTGAATTTTGTTAGGCAAGATTCCTATATATTTCTCCTCATCTTCCTCCAAGAATATGACTACTTGCACTTACATATGTAAATTTTGGAAATATTTTGGCAGTAAATAAAGCCATGATGAAATATTTATTGGGATTTCCAGGAACATCTAAATCATTAACAGGATAATTGACATCTGAAAGATATTACACTTTTTCCATAAACATGGCATTTTCATTGATACATTGGTACACTGAAAGCTTACTCGACAAGCTTTACACAACAGTATATACTTCCCTCTCTTATTATGGATTTACTCTTAAGAATGTTTTATTTACTACTGTTACAGTAAGTAGTTTGCTCTTTTTAATTATAGTTTGCTTTTGTACTAACAGTTAATTTTTGTGTATTATCTTACATGCAATGATTTATTAATCATTACTTTTCTATTTTCATCCCTAAACCTCTCTTATTTTTATGGCAACCTGTCCTTGTTTTAATCCCCACTACAAAATGGCACTAGGAATAGAAAGATGTTTGTTGGTCTCTTAATTTAGCAGCTATTGCTAGTCTTTCACCATTAAGAATATTTCCCATTGATTTTCATAATATACACGGGGAAATCCACATTATAGAATTTTTTCCTGCATATACTTAGCTAGTTTAGTTTCGACCTTTAATTTGATAATGTGGATACTAAAGATTTTTAAATGATAAATGACCTTTCCTAGCCTTATATGAAGCCAACTTTACTCCTTTGTATGTATTACATTTGTTTGTTTATACAGTGAAAAGCTATTTGAAAATGTCTATTACTTTAACATCATTTTAAATTAAGAAAGTACTGTTAGTTTTCTTCCTCATAATTGACCCTTTTTATTTTTATGTCATCGATACTAGCCTCTAATAGTTGGAGGGTTCTTTCATTTTCTTGAGATAAAAGTATTAATATAATTGAGATAATAAGTACTAATATTACTATTATTTGTGTTATGGACCTATTTTTCTGTGTGCACTGATGTTTTCTTTGCGTAATTCATTTTTTTAAAAAGGATGGCAGAGCTTCATGTTGTTACAGTGTATTTTTTTAGAATTTCCCGATTTCATATTTAAATTTTTGCCATGAAAGTACTGAATGCATTTTCCTAATATATTTTTTAAAAAAGATTTATTTATTTATGCATACAAGAGCTGGGGCATAACTCTTGCCCCACAGGAGGTGAGAGGATTCACCAGAGACAGAGAGGGGAGCAGAACAGGCAGATTGACTGAAACACACTGCTGAGGGGAGCAGTGGGTGAGGCAGGAGAGGTTTGCTGTGCCATGTGGGTCCCCTCCCTGGCTGGGGATCGATAGAACTAGCACTGCAGTGTCTGCAGAAGCCCCCACAGTGTGGCACTTAACCTCTTGCTTCACTAGGGAGGCCCCAAAATAAAAAGTATTTGATGACTATGTGAGGACGGCAATATATAATTCAAAGACAGACTATCTTTCACACTAAAATAAGAAGGTTGTTGTCTCAAGTTTAAATAAGATTTCCTATGCAATAAGAACTTAATATGGATAAGTGCATAAGTGGCAGGGCTACTCAGAGTGTGTTCTGTGTACTAGATGCCTTTAGGTGTACTCTCATAGATTTGGATGTATATAAATACCTGGTGCTAAAATGTAAATCTCCTGTATCACTAACCACGTGGTTTAAATCAACCACTTTTGTTTTCTATTTCAAGACTTTTTAAATGATGCAGGCAATGTGCTACATTCTGACAGAGCTCCTTATTTCATCAGACACCAATTTTGAATAGTAATGTTACCAGGCTGCAGCTGGCAGGAGGAGTGGTCTCTGGCTCCCTGCAAGTTAGTGTGGCAGTCCTTCCTCAGAAACCTTTTATGGAGCAGTGTGCTGCCTGGATTGTGGAATGGACCAATCAGGTGTGAGCCTCTTGGGTTGATTGACACCAGGACTCTGCCTCTCAACACAAGTCAGTGATAGAAGAGCCCCTCTTGTAAATTACACTTCCTGAATTCTGGAACATGCCAAAATGGACCAATCAGGTGCAGGATTGAAAAATAGACCAATCAGGTGCAGGATTGAAAAATGGACCAATCAGGTGCAGGATTGAAAAATGGACCAATCAGATGCAGGATTGAAAAATGGACCAATATGGTGCAGGATTGAAAAATGGACCAATCAGACTGGGGGGGGGCACCTTGAAAGTGAATATAAGGTAGGGTCAAAGGGAGCATTGAGATAGGGAGCTGATGGCAATTTGGAGTGACCTGGAGGAGCAGATGAAGAAGCAGCAGCCCAGAGGAACAAGGGGTCCGGAGAAACAGCAGCTCGGAGGAGGAAAAGCTCCTGCAGAGGAAGAGGAGAAGACGGTTCCAGCCTTCAAGGAAAGGAGGGACGACTCCAGCAGCCACCCTCTGAGGAGGGAGAGAGACTGAAGGACTTTGTAGGGACTGGGACTAAGTCCTGGCTGTGACACTGACTGGAAGGAGCACCAAAGGCCCTCAAAATGATGTTTGTTGGTGGCATAAACAAACAACTCACAAGAGCTGTAACACTGGGTGTTCCTGAACATCACCTCTGTAGGTCCATAGTGGTTATTGTTACTGGATGGTGCTGCCTAGAACTAGTGACTGGTGACTGCCAACACTGATGCTGTCCAGATGAAGCAGTCAGCCTCTTGTGAATACGTAAGCTTTCTTGTTTCCCCTGTTTGTAAATAAACCCCATGACTGTTGTTCCTGTAGCCTGAGGTCTCTTGCAATTGAGTGTGCGGTTGAGAACCTGTAGACAGTAACCTGTATTGGGCACTATCCTCTGATAGACTAGACCCTGTTTTGTGGTTTGTGGATTCTGGTTTGTGGCCTTTTGGCCTTTAGGGCTTTTGGGGGGCTCTCTGGCCTGGGAGTGTCCCCTGCCCCCTGTTTCAGTAAGATTTAATGAGCAGTTAATGAGAAAAATCAAATATAAAAATGAGTGATGACCTTTTAGTGTTAAGTGGTGAGAGAGCAAGAAAGAGAGCAAGAGTGAGAGAAGACAAATTTTTTTTCCCTAATTGTAAATGAGAAAACACTTCTAATTATCTGGAAAAACTTATCAAGGAAAATGGAAGCTCTAACTACTAAAAAAAGAAGGTAAAAAACATTAAAAACAAAATTAAAATAACTAAAGGAACTAGAAAAACCTTTTCAGTGTATTTGACCAAAAAAGAATATCTTCAATATCAAAAGAATTCCTGAAAAATGAATCTATTAGTTTCAGTTTCTTCATGTGCAAAATGACAACAGAATTAAATTTTTTTGTCAAAATGGATTAGATATGAGTATATGGTATTTAGTACAATGTCTGCTGATATTATTTCTATTAGACAGACTTTATCAACTTAATCTAAATGTTAGATTTTAAAACTTTAAAAATATTGTGCAAGAGTTAACTTTACGAGTCTGGGTGGTCCAAAACTTGTACACTTCAAAGAAAATTTTGTATTTGCTTGGCCCTAGAAGGTAAACTCTTAGCTCTTAGAATATGCTGCCTGATAAGAGTATTTGTTTACCTGGTACCCCTACAACATGCTTAATAACTTATGCTAACAACTGACTCATAGTCTACTGACCTCTAGGAGGGACGGAGACTGAAGGTTCACCTTATGGGCAATCAACCATGTTTATCTGCTCAAATTCCAATAAAAACCTTGGACACCAAGGCTTAGGTTACAATCTCAGGTTGGTAATAACACACTCTGTGTTTTTACACAAGACTGCTGAGAGAACTGAGTAAAGTCTGCACAACTCCTCTGGGAAGGGTAACTGGAAGCTTGTGCTCCTGGACTGACTGAGGGTTTTTTTTCATCCCTCTGCTGATTTAAATCTCTATCTTTTCATTGTAATAAACTACGAACAAAGGAACTTAAACAAATTGCTCATAAATACTATATATATAAAATACAGTGACTGTGCATAACTTTATTTTTTCATCAAATCAATGAAAAATTTCTAAGGTGGCCCTACTTACAATGGATTTAATCTTCATCACAGTAAATTAATGAAGATCTCAATTTTTTTTCATTAGTATAGAAACATCAATACCAATAAAAACATCTCCTTACTGAAATTGTCACAAGAAAAATAAACATTTTCCTGAGCTATTATTTAGAAAGGAAAACAATTTTGAGCAAGAATCATAAAAACCTAATATAAGTTGTTTATTTTCTTTTTCTTGCTAGAGATTCTAACAGACTTTTGTATACAATTACATATAAAGGCTTTTTAAATAGTGAATTCTCCAAAGGAAAAAGTCAATACATTCTGCTGACATTGTTTATGTTTCCTTTGCCATAATAAAGACAGTTAACATTTCAGTTTTCTTTAATTACTCAAATTCTCACTGTTTTTAGTCCATTTTTAAATGCTAGGTGGTCAGTTCTGACTTTTTCAGATATATGTGCAGTTATTCTGGGAATTTCCAGAAATCAAATTCAAATTCAAGACAATAAGCCTATATACACTCACTAGCAAGTCAGTGTGTGAACCATTTCATGTTGATTACAGAGGTATTCCTGAATGGACAAGTTTAAACAGAATAAGTCTGTGAGTCAAAGATTGTGGGTTGCAGAATTATATGATTCATTTTATTCCTATACTAGGAAAATTATTGGAAGAAGCTACCGAAGGAAGAAATGCAAAAGGGGGGGGGGACTGTTTTACTTAAGTAGCTTTTATTATACCTCAAAAAACTCCATCTTCTATGTGTGTAAATACATGGAATCTATAGCTATCAGTATATGAACTCCATGAAAACATTCCCTATTTGTATATCTGAACATCTTAATTTCCTTCCTACATTTTTTTTTCATTATGCTTTATATCTTACACTGCATGGTGATGATATAATTTAGATGAACTTTCACCTATTTGTTTGTATAGAGAGAAATTTTCTCACGGCTAGTATCTTTCACTCTCTAGCAACAAGAAATACATACTAGCTACTACTTTTGAGACACAAATTGCTTACCGGTAAGGGGAAATTTTAGCAACTAAGTAGTTCAACATATACCACATGCCCTGGTCTTAATCCATCAAGCATTACACATACTTCTGGCACATGTCTATTGATTTTGGGTTCAGCTCTATAAAAGTCAAATAAAATAATATTTTACTACCATTTTAGCCATTCCAACCCAAGTTCTGGTCATAAACCAATGTTTCTGCTACATAAAGCTGAAGTGGCTTTTCCTTAAAATTATCTCATTTAGTTTCCAGTTTAAGTAGTTGTATCTTCTTGATGGAGCCTTTACATGTTAACAAAATAACTTGTAATATGGTTGGATTCTTTAATTAGAGCTCTTCCTACATTTTAGAATACAATAGAGACTAAAGAAATTAATTGGTCATATCAGGATTTAAAAATGTAAAATTACTTATTTAACTGACTATTCAATTCAGGGTACTTTTAAATCTATTTAATGTGTGCTTCATGAAAATATATACTTAAATTGCTCATATAGCAAGCTGTTAAAGCAGGCTAAGAGTGAAAATTTTAATTAAGAAACTTGTCATTAATTTATAAGAACTATATTTGTGATTAATTGTACTTGTCTTAAAAATTTTAAATATAAACTTCTCTGGCCTCTAAATATCATTCTCAGAATTATTTTTACCCAAGTAGTGCAAATGGTTTTACCTAGTATGATTAAACTGAAATATCTTTATGAGAATAGCATTGAAATTAAGAAACTAAATCCTTTCATTCTTGGGTACAATACTGAATGAGATTATTCCACTGCAAACTTTCCCTAAAAGATGGTGATTTCACATATATTTATCTTCTTGTTTCTTTTGTTTTGAGAAACCCCTTGTATTCTAGAACAGTCGACAGAAAATTGAAATAACAAAAATGAAATTATAGCTACAAATTGCAGATTGTGTGTCCAATTTAATTATTTCAGATATATTACTTCTTACACAATGCAGTTAATTCTTTTTCTGTATCTGGTACTAAGAAACATAGGCTGGCAGTATTGTTACTTGTATGTATCAGATGTTTTTCTTGGATGCTTTAATAGTCACAGCTTTGCACATCTATATCATTTAGAAAAGTGCAGTGAAATCAAGAATGTGCCATGATGTTGTCCTGATAAAAACTGTAATCACGTCATAAGACTTTAGTGAACACTTCATGTATGGCTACAAAATTCAGAAGACACTTAAAATTTATATAATCGTACCTCTACTTATTTCCCTACTTTTCAAAAACCTGAAGACCAAAGGTAAATACAAGATATGTTTGTAATCTAATAATACAAAATACAAAAATAGGTCAGTCAGAATTTTTACTTACTTGTGACCCATTTCATGAGCAATAGTAAATGCAAGATTCAGGCCATTGTCTTCAGCAATAATGCATTTTCTTTTTTCACTACACATTCCACTCAAGTAAGCTATACCTAAAAAATAGAAATGCTAATTACCACATATCAGAATGCAAACATTTATGCTAAGTATTAGAAATAAAAAACCACAGCTTTTCCACTCAAATATGTAAATATCAAACTGATATCTAGCCCTTATTGGGGATTTTTAGAGAAAATGCATGTGTATAAGGCACCCAGACCATTAATACTTTTTTTTTTAAGATTTATGTATTTATGCATACAAGAGCTGGGGTACAAGCCAGAGTCACGGAAGGTGAGAGGAATCACCAGAGTGGGGGGCAGAACAGGCAGACTGACTGAAACACACTGCTGAGGGGAGCAGCCGGCGAGGCAGGAGAGGTCTGCCTCACCATGTGGGTGCCCTCCCTGGCCAGCAGCAGGGATCGAACTTGTGCTGCAGTGGCTGCAGTTTGCTTCATAGTGTGTTGCTTAACCCACTGCGCCACCAGGGAGGCCCACCATTAATACTTTTTAATTTCACATTTTAGTTATTATTTTATCAATTATCCAATTCAAAAGGCATACTGAAAAATACATTTTATATACTACCTTTATTGTCATGTAAGATAAATGAATAGTTGCAATATAAAATATATACAATATTCTATACAATAGAAAGTAATTATATTATTGTTCAAGTCAAATGAAGAACTGAAATTCACAACAATATCACAAAATGAATGGAATTACATACAAGATTTTTCTTCTTTTTTTTTTTTTGAAGATTCAGTTATTTATGCATACAAGAACTGAGGTACCAGCTGGAGTAACAGGATGTGAGAAGATTCACCAAAGACAGACTGGAGAGCAGAACAGGAAGACTGCCTGAAATACACTGCTGAGGGGAACAGCAGGCAAGGCAGGACATGTCTGCTGTGCCATGTGGGTCACCTCCCTGGCTGGGGATTGAACTCACGCTACTGTGGTGTGGATGCTTCACAGTGCAGCGCTCAACCCACTGTGCCACCAGGGAGGCCCCTATATATGTGATTTTTCAAACTTAAATTCTGAGTTATAAAATTTTGAAATTTAATTTTGTGAAATATTTTAATTAATATAACATGAACTTATCTGTGATATTGGAAATATTGAAAATATTTCCTTTAAATATTTCTTGGCTAATAAGATGGTTTCACTATATAGTGACAGTGAAATATTATTTAAGATGAAAAATGTACAAAGATATTACCAATTTTGCTTTAAATGTCAGTAAAAATAATATGAAATCACTAAAGCTCTTTAGTCAGAGATTCATTTATTATTTTACTAATTAAGATATATCCTTGAATAAATACCATTTAACACAAAGAATGTATCTTTCAAGAATCCCAATAGCTATTTCATTGTATTTTTCAAAAAAAAAATCATTGATATATCCAATATTATTGAATTCACTGTATGTGCTCTAATTCTCATAGTCTAGTAAAATTTAACTTTAATTATTAAAATATTAAGGTTTGGGCATGTGAAATGACTTGTTGAAGATGACATTTAACTGGTTACTAACTATGACAGAATGGGGATTTGAACCCAACTTTCAATTCATTTCCAGCTAATATTTTACTCCTGATAACAATTTAGTAGAACTGCTCTTCCTGCAAAGGGTTAGCTTATTGCTTGTGACATTTACTCTCAGTAGAAACTTAAAAATCATGACAAGAAAAAATGAATTTTTTAAAGATTTATTTATTTATGCATACAAGAACCGGGGTATAGACCAGAGGTGCAGGTTGGTGAGAGGATTTACCAGAGACAGAGTGGAGAGCAGAACAGGCAGATCTACTGAAATACAGTGCTGAGAGGAGCAGCTATGGAGACAGAGAGGTCTACTGTGTTATGTGGGATCGAACTCATGTTGCAAATGCTGGTATGGCTTGAGAGCAGTGTTTTTAACCCACTGTGCCACCAGAGAGGCCCAAAAAAATTAAATTTAAATAAAAGACTAAGTCACCGTCCCATGTTTTAGAAAGATAGACCATTCATGGAGGAATACAAATTGATTTAGTGGGGCCACTTCAAGTGAGAGAAGAGAGATTTTCTGAATTTTAAAAACCTCAATGAGGTCTAAGAATGAGATCCATAAGGTTTGAGGAGAGGTACTGCTGGAAAGTTGAATTTGTAGATTAATGTAAATTCATCTGAAACCCCCTCCCCCACTCATTCAAACTTTCATCACAATATCAAAGTCTGATATTGACCACCTGTCAATAAATGAAGATATATATTCTTTAGGCAAAATGTGAAATAAATATTTTTAAAATATAACTACAAGAAATAAGTTAAGAAATGAGTATAGGTGCTCATTTCAATATCCATTTCACAATTAAAATAGGTTTTGTGGAAATTTCAAATCTATAGTAAGATTAAAGGACTAAATGACAGTGGAAGGATGGATGAGGAATGAATAGATAGATGACAAGTCCTATTACTTCCTCTGGCTTAGTAAGACAACTGAAATTAATCCAAGGTTAAATCAAGATGAATCAGGAAGGTAAGAAGGTCACAATAAACAGAGAGGAGTTGAGGGAAGAAGAGGAAGCAGAAGAGGAAGTAGAGGAGAAAAGCTATATACATGTTGTTTCTTAGTGTCGCACATCTGAAAATTATATACCAGTATGATGCAATGTTATTTCAATAAGAGTTAATAAAAATGAAAGTTAAAAAACGAAACCTGTACTTTTTACTGGTTTCACTAAATAATGGAGTAAAATGCATTAAAAATCTTAAGCATAATGAGAATTTTAAGAAAGCTTAGTCATGTACTTAAGATAACAAAAACCTAGTAAACAAGATCTGGGAGTTACTAAACTTATGTTGTAAAGGGAAGAAGGAAGGAAGGAAGGACAGAACATAACAGAAAAGTACTTCCTTTTCCAAGAATATTAAAATTCTCTTGAGCATCCAAATTTTTTTTTAAATACAGAATTTGAGGTTAAATGTGTCATAAAAATATTAAGTGAAACTCAATTATTATTACTATATCCAGGACTGTTGTTTGAAATAAAATTTTCCTTTGGGTACACGTTTATCTCACCACTCCTTTCACCATAACTACAGTAATGCCATCACCATACACAGATTTAAAATTTGGCTAATGTGATTTTTCTGAGGGTCATATAGTTCTCTGCTACATGAACCAGTTGATATCAAATAGTCATTTTAATAAGTTTTACATTCTTTCTCCTGTTTACCTTCAAACATACTGTCTTTTTTTTTTTTTAAGATTTATTTATCTATGCATAAAAGACTGGGGTACAGGCCAGAGGCATGGGGGGAATGAGAGGATTCACTACAGAGAGCGGGGAGCAGAACAGGCAGATCAACGGAAGTACACAGCTGAGGGGAGCAGCGGGCCAGGCAGGAGAGGTCTGCAGCGCCATGTGGGTCGGCGGCAGGGATCAAACTCGTGCTACAGTGGCTGTGGTTTGCTTCATAGTGCATTGCTTAACCCATTGCGCCACCAGGGAGGCCCCAAACCTACTGTCTCTGAATTTAAAAAAATATGTTACTGCCATGTTTCTAATTCTTACTTCTTCTACAGTACTCTTTCTCTTCTATATTTATATTTTTACACATTTTCTTTTTTTTTAAAGATTTATTTATTTAGGCCTACAAGAGCTGGGGTACAGGCCAGAGTCACGAGAGGTGAGAGGATTCACCAGAGACAGTGGGGAGCAGAACAGGCAGATCGACTGAAATACACTGCTGAGGGGAGCGGCGGGCAAGGCAGGAGAGGTCTGATGTGCCATTTGGGTCCCCTCCCAAGCTGAGGATTGAACTTGTGTGCTGCTGTGCAGCAGATGTTTCAGTGTGGTGCTTAACCCGCTGCACCACCAGGGAGGCCCTATTTTACACATTTTCTTAATCTTACTACATTGGCTAGGATTCCCAACAGGCTGCTGAAATGTATGTGTGGTACTATGCTCCTGTTTTCCCTGTTAATTTTAGTAATAAAATGACTACAACTTCACAATGGATTATAATTGTTATTGAGTCTTAGTAGATACAGCTTGTTCAGCAGATTGCTTTCTGATATTTTCATGGGGGTAATGCTATGTGATGGATGGATTAAAAGTAGATGGAAACTAGTCTTTTTTTTTTTTTCTGTTGTAACTTTTTTTTTATTAAAATATTTTAAAATTTACATATACTTGCCATTAATTGTAATCCCCATGTATTCCCCATCACCATCTCACCAGTGCACCATCACCTCAGTCTCTCGTGCTCCCATCTGCCCTCATGGTGAGTCTTTCTTAGAAAAAAAACAAAAGCTTGGAAAAGCAACTGAGGGAAGTAAGAAAGAGAAGTCATTAAGTGCTAGGGGAATACTTCATGTAAATGGATCAGAGAACATATAATTTAGCTGAGAACAAGAGCATGAGTCTGGAATAACACTAATATACAAGTTGAGTGATATCCAAGCTAATGACTGAAACAGAGAAAAGTAATAATTGGTTTATATTTGCATTGAGGTTTTGTAACATCAGGTGTAAAAAGTAAAATAAAAGGATTTAAAAGTTGACAAGGAAATTGAGAGTGAAAGAAAAAATACAACTTGTTTAACTCTATGTCAGGTAAGTAAAGAATGGAGAATAGTAACTTGGAGGGTAGAATACAGTGGTCAGGAGAATTGAGATGTAAATGAAGAAAAAGAACAGAAGCTTTATTTAAAAAAAAGAGATTTATTTATGCATAGAAAAATTAGGGGACAGGCCAGAGGTGTTGGGGGTTAGAGGATCCACCAGAGACAGAGAAGGGAAAAGAACAGACAAATTTACTGAAATACACTGCTGAGGGGAGCAGCGGGCAAGGCAGGAGAGGTCTGCTATGACATGTGGGTCACCTCCCGCGCCAGCAGGCAGCAGGGATCAACCTCGAGCTGCATTGGCTGCGATTTGTTTCATAGTGTGTTGCTTAACCCACTGTACCACCAGGGAGGCCCCAAGAACAGAAGCTTTCTTTAAAAGTCTTGGCAGCAGGAGTAAAAGAATGAGATTTTGGGATTTAAGATTTCAGAGGTGAAGTTTCCTGAGTAGGTATTCCCACAAGAGTAGAGAGAAGGTTAGAGGCAGAGGTCATCAAGATTAATGTCAAAGAATGAGGTAGCACTGGGTAGACTAAAGCTATGATTATGTAATTCCCATGATCCCAATGAACTCTAGAAGGTGGGAAAGGTCGCCAAAACCTTCAGGAATGAGGGCAAGCATCAAGGAGATCAACTGACTACAGTGACAATGAGAGATATGATGGTAATAATTTTATATGACAGGAGAGATGCTGATTTAGAAGCAGAAGCAGAGGAAAGCCTCTCCCAGGAGACTAAATTCCTCACCAGGTTATCGGACATCAATGACTATTGTTTAGTCTTGTAAAAAAGATTATGGTGGTACCATGTACTAAAATCAACTCAAAATGGATAAAAGACCTAAATGTAAGACCCAAAACTATAAAACATATAGAGGAAAACATAGGTAAAACGCTGGAAGACATACATCTCAACTATGCCTTTGAGGTGGCAGTCCCCAAAGCAATAAAAATGAGAGAGAAGATAAATAGGTGGGACTACATCAAGATAAAAAGCTTCTGTACAGCAAAGGAAAC
>JAGFMF010011668.1:613554-682559 GCA_019455555.1 Galemys pyrenaicus
AAAATATTGGATGGCTTCACTATTAGGAGGAATATGAAAGAAGAACAACAACAATAAAGAATAAGCTCAAGGAATTGGGCAATTATAACCAAAAGTAAACAAGAAACTCACCAAGACCAAAAAGCCAGGATAAACCAAAGGGACCATGGGGGGGGACAGGGGGTGGGGGGAGAGCAAAGACGGGGAAGAGGCCAGAGGGTGCACAAGGGACTGAGGTGATGGTGCACCGGTGAAATAGTGGTGGGTACTCCCTGGGGACTACAAATGATGTCAAATATAATTAATAAAAAAAAACTAATAAATAAAAATAATTTAAAAAAAAAGATTATGGTGGTAAGTATTGTAATTTATAATGTATACATTTATGCCACAAAGTATTTTATATAAAACATAATTCAAACATGATGCATACATATGAACAGAGATAAATGATCACAACCAAATATTAAAAATTCCATATCATAAAATTTTCATAAGAAAAAAGACCAAATAATTATACTAATTTACTGATAGCAATTATGTGGCAAGTATATGAGTGATATTTCTTCCTCTTTTTCCATGTTTCAGATTCATGTAAGTTTTTATTAATTTTATAATGAGAAAATTAAGGACTTAAAACATGAAAATCATATCCATGAAATTTGAATAGTAGTTACTCTCTTACAGCCCATGGAGAAGTTTAACTACCAAAAAGTAACCTTCTACTTTTCTTTTACTTAAGTATAAAGTCAGAATCTTCAACTAGGACTCTGATAAATTTGGTTTCATTGTTCTTATATTTGGCACACCAAGGAGATTTTCTCTGACTAGGAAGTTATGGAGAATAATTGTAACCATGACTAATTTAAATGACTTGCATTATTCTGTTTAAAAGCTCAAGCTTTTCAGTTCCTTTCAAGAACCCACATGTTTCTTATTACAATAAGGGGTAGAGGTCAGAGGAGGAAAGGATTTAACACAGCTGTTATTTAAAGATTGGTATAATACAGATCCTTTACAGAACAGTACTTTAATATGAAAATTTCTGGAAATACAAAGTAAATCAAAACAACTTCCTAATTTCTCGCCTGAAATGAATCAAGTTATGCACCAGGAGTCAACAGAATCTCTCATCTGAAAACAAGGCTGCTGCCCTAGAACATGAAATAATACATCTCATTAAGATGATCTGGTATCACCTAAAACCCCTATAGAATACATTACAATAGTGAATTAAGGAGGAAATCAGAGGTTTTATGTGATCAAATAGATGTATTCTAACAAAAGTAAATAGTATGACTCCAGAACTGTTGACTTTAACAACTGGCTAGACTACCTGAATTCAAAATCTTGGAGTCTTAAGTAACTTGTTTATTCTATGATTGTACCCTATGAAGTAAGTAATTTCCTCATGGACCCCACTATAATTTGAGGTTTAAAGGAGTAAGTAATGTAATATGTTACAAGTATCAAAGACACAGTGATGAATACAAGTTAGAAGCCTACAGGAGCATGAAATAAACAAATACTCAAGGTAACATGCTAGCACATAAATATCTGCATCGCAGTATTATGGGAGAATTGAAAAAAAATCAGGAAAAATCAAGGCAGGAAAGACAATTTAACAAGGGATCACAATGGTTGTATCACTGAGTGTGCAGTGATCAGCCAGGCAGTATAAGGTGGAGAGGAGTTCCTGAACAAAGACCTGAGCAGGAGATGCTGATGAGTTGATATTTTTCACAGAGTGGTAGCTTTGTTTCTTTAAATGTACAAATCATGTAGTCTATCTCTGTATCAACACTGTAGTTAGTAAATTAAAGGAATTGCATAGATGTAATTCCCTGAGATAAAGACTAACGTAAAATGTGACTCAATGTGGAGCATTAAATAAAAATGCAATTTTGAATATCAAAATGTGTTTCATCTACTAGAAAAATGTGTTTCATCTACTAGAAAAATCATTTTAGAATGATATGATGACAGTGCCCAGATAATGTGAACTCTATTTGGCTGAATACATGCAAATTGAATTCTGAACACATTTTAAAACAGTAGCTCGTCTTGAGTTCACTAGTTATATGCTTCTGTTTCAATAAAAGATAAATGATAACCTAGAAATATAAACGTTTAATTATAAAATTTATGGGACTGAATATAAATGTAAAATTTTAAAACAGGCTTCCAGATTTTCTTATATTTCTAACCTAGCTATAAAATTCTCTTTTTTTAACGATTTATTTATTTATGCACACAAGAACTGGGGTACAGGCCAGCGGCATAAGAGGTGAGAGGATTCACCAGAGACAGTGAGGAACAGAGAAGGCAGACTCACAGAGGTACACTCCTCAGGGGAGCAGCAGGCAAGGCAGGAGAGATCTGCTGTGCCATGTGGGTCACCTCCCTGGCCAGGGATCGAACTCATGCTGCTGTGCTGCAGACTCTTCACGGTGCAGCGTTCAACCGGCTGCCCCACCAGGGAGGCTCAGCTATAAAATTCTTAACAGTAAAATTTCTATGACTACTCAGAGTAAAGTGACTTCTGACAAAAATGGGTATCTGTTTAATTTTTAAAACTGAATTTTTTTGATCAATATGGCAGAATGCTATACAGACAAAATGCTGTTTACATGCTTCTAGGTTATGGTAGATGGAGATCTCTTTCTGTGAAAAATACAAGTAGATGACAAAAAATATATAATATATAAATTTGTTAAGACATAGCTAAACTGAAGAAGAATTCTCAAGTATAAGATAAAGCTAAAAAATTATGAATAGAAAATTAGGTATATGTTACTAAGTAGTGGGGTTATCTTCAAAATATCTGCAAGGATAGGTATTGGTCAGTTGAGAACTGAGATCCATGTATAAGTCAGAAGTCCTGGAATGTCTGCTGTTCACTGTTTCAAACAACCTGACAATAACTTTAAACATTCATATACAGGGAAAAACAAGGAAGCCTAAGTAATTCTGGGTAAGCTAGAAGAGATTCATTCACAAATCAACTGAAGCCACCATCATATGTATGTGTGCAGTTACACAACAGAGCTATAAATGTAACATACAAATTGATCATGCACTGGGGAAATCCTAACAATCCAGTAAAAACCAATGAAATATCACTGTGATGAGAAGCTTTACAAGCTCAGCAAACATAAAATTCCCATAAAGGCCCAGGGGGGAGTTCCACCAAAGATGAACTCACACAAAAATATTTACAAACCAAGTGAAAAAAATTGTTCTTTGATATAAAAACTAGAGAAAAAAGAATGATGAAATAAATACATTTTAAATATAAAGAGCTCACAATCTAAATTCACTGGATTACCAAATTCCAAATATATCTCTTTGAAAATGAAAGGTCTCCTTCCTCAGGGCACTTTATACCAAATTTTGATGTAAAAAATGCTGAAATAATTTCTTTGAGCAGAAAAAGAATCCCATACTGAAATAGAGAAATACAGGAGAAACAAAGAACAGCAGGAAGGGTGTATATGTGACTATAAATAATGAATATATAATCACAATATAGTGATTCTGAATATAGAACTAAAATACATACAACAATTTAGGGGAATAAATGGTGTTTAATTGTTTATAAATGGTAACAGTTTCAAGAGAATGAAAAAAGGAAACAAGTCATAATATATGACAATGGCCAAAAATTGTATAATGATATCTAAGTACAATTATATAAATAGCAAATGACCTATAAGTATTGGGTTTACTTATTCCAAAAACCAGAAAGCAGGGGGAAGGCATAAAGTCAAACAGAAATTTCATTAACTGGAAAAGACTTAACTATGCTAAATGAAAGCTAAGATTTTTAAGACTGTATAAAAATAATACTCTATTTTGCTCCAAAGAGATACACTTTAAATAACAGAGTTAGGTGAAAAGTTCAAAATTGAAAAATACATATGTAAACATTAGGAAGAGCACTAAAAATATAATTACAAATATAAATATCATAATCATAAAAATAAGAAAAATTTTATCTGAAATATAATTGTCAGGGGAAATTAAGAGAGCTTCTTTAAAGATGGAGAAACAGTGAAGAGTTAACTCCAAGCACATAGTAAAGGTGGAGTGTTCTGGACTCCACCTCCTGGTTGATGTTTTTCAGGACTGCACCCCTATCTCAATTCTGTCAAGTTCATAATGCTGAGGATTACACTTTCCAGCATCACCATGAACCTGACTTCCTGAACAGGGAGGGGCTGCTAGAAGCTAGAGGCAGAACTGAGTGAATATGCTAGACTTAAACTGAATACATGGGTGTCCAGTCTTTTTTGGCTGGATTTGGAGTCCACCTTGGTCTTTGCTCAGCTGACACCATCTGTGGGGTAGGACTACATCTGGCTATAGGCCATCCTATAAATCTCTCCCTCTCATGGGCCTCCCTGGTGGCGCAGTGGGTTAAGCAACACACTATGAAGCACACTGCAGCGACTGCAGCACGAGTTCAATCCCTGCTGCCGACCAGAGAGGGGACCCGCATGGCGTAGCAGACCTCTCCTGCCTCACCATCTGCTGCCCTGGGCAGTGTATTTCAGTCAGTCTGCCTGTTCTGCTCCCCACTCTGTCTCTGGTGAATCCTCTCACCTCCAGCGACTCTGGCCTGTACCACAGATCCTGTATGCATAAATAAATAAATCTTTAAAAAAAAATAAATCTCTCTCACCATATTGAAATTTTATTTATTTATTTATTTTTTAAAGATTCATTTATTTATGCATACAAACACTGGGGTATAGGCCAGAGGTGTGGGGGATGAGAGTATTCACCACAGACACAGCGGGGAGCTGAACAGGCAGATCAACAGAAATACACTGCTGAGCCGAGCACCGGGTGAGGCAGGAGAGGTCTGCTGCGCCATGTGGGTCCCTTCCTTGGCCGGCAGCAGGGCTCAAACACTGAAGCAGTGCTTCAGTGGCTGAGGTTTGCTTCATAGTGCATTGCTTAACCCACTGCGCCACCAGGGAGGCCCCATATTGAAATTTTAAATAGCTTTCCCTCAACCCTGGAATGCCCAGTTTCTGTTAAATACATCTATGATTTTTTTCTGTATAAATTATACCTTAAAAGATTAATTCAGTGATTTGTTTTGGATATTGTTTCCCCATCAGGCAGGAAGATACAGAAATCAATTTATTCTTAGATCTACTATTCTTTCTCTACCAATTTGACTTTTGAAATATCAATTATTTATTATAGATAGTGACTATCTCTCTGAGAGTAACACAGGGCAGAAAATAGTAAGAAATCAATTTATTCACTCTTGATGAGTAAATGTATATTTTGTATAGTCCTGAGTAATAAAATTTGAAGTCATATAGCGTGCATTTCCCTTTTGAATTTCCATGTAGTGATACCGTCCTGATCATCTAAAGGCCTCTCTCTGAGGGCTGGTGGAAGAGGGTAAGTATTAGTAGCATTCTTTTACAACTCCAGAGGACAGTGTATTGGGAAATGCAAAGATAACATAGGCTAACTCAAGAAGAGGTGAGTGAAATACTATATAACTAGGCAAAGATAAGGACTCAGGTATAATTTCAGAGTAAAATCTGAAATGTAAACTGCACCTCAGCATCCTATCTCATCAGTGTGCTCTAGTGCCACCTAGTCTAAGGTCTCAGAGGGGGTGGAAATTTTTTTTTTATCTTTGCCTAATTTTGCCTAATTTTTGAACTTTTGAAAAAAAAATAACTACAGGTGGCAACACATATGTTAAAAATGTGTATGTATTACATTTTTAAAGGGCCTCTAAAGGAAAATAAAACAGTGAATAATCACTCATCTTATTTTATTAACCTAAGGTGTGAAGGAGGTCTCCAAGACAAGTGATGTTCTGGACTAGATAGGATATATACAACCTTTGAAGGTTTTGCCAACCTTTCATATAAAATATAAAAATACTACTGGACAGAGAATGTGAAAGATGGTTCAAGTAAACGTTTAAGAACAATAGTGAAGAGCGTGCTATTTAAGGAGTGGCTGCTTTCTAAATTCTGTTCCTCTGAGAGATGGGGAGGGCATCTTGCAGAAGGACACATTCCTTACAGGCTGTTATTGTCTTTGTTGTTTTCATACTACCTTTGAGCTTGATAGGAAACCACAGTACTAAGCCCACCGCCTCCATCTGATTTAGAGATAATGGAAAGTAGTGTTTCTGTATGGAAGGAAGAATAATGAAGAAAATTTATGTCTTGAGGTTAGTTGTGTGTCTCTGCTATTGTATTCTAGATTTATTTCACTTCACATTCACTTCTCATGTCTCTTCAGAAAATTTAAGGGCAGGTAATATTAGATGGTTTTAGAAGCTAAACTCAAATACTTATAGAGTTTAAAATTAAGCCAAACTCCACTGTATAGTATTGTGGTTTTCATATGTCACTACTAAATATATATAATATATACCATCTGAATACTTAATTTAGATTTCAGTGCAACTCTGAACACATAATTCTTAGGGCACTCTGAAAAAGCCATATGTGGTAGATTACACATCATACTCTTGTAAATCAGCAATGAGAACCTTACTGTGTGGCCAACCACAAACATGGCTAAAAATTGGTGTTCTCATTGTGATGTTAATTTAAAAAAAAGAGAGCTAAATCAGAGTTGGTGTTTTTAGGCTCTCTTATGACCTTGACTACAAGCAAAAAAAGAAAAAAGATTTTATGGTTTCATCTGCCTTAGAGATTAAAAAATTGCCATCACTTTAAACATAGGTGAGATGAATCACAAAGATTGTCATGAAATATGCTTAAAGACACAGCTGAAAGTGTTCTGATTGCATATAAGTCAGGAAATACCTAATATAACATTATTATAATGTTATAGTGTAATCATATCCTGAAGGCATTAAACAGGCACAATTAAAACTAAAAATATCATGCTACTAAAAAAACTGTATAAATTGACTTTTTAGTACACAAGTAAACATATTGATAGTATGCATTTTTAACTACTCAAACTCAAACAATATGACATAACATTCTTTACTTAACATACTAATTTTTAATCATTGTGTTACTGTTTTACAATTTGCTCTCTATTTAGTATGATTAGCATTTTCATTCAAGAACTAAATCTATAAACTAGAGAAATCTTAAGAATATAGTTACAATGTGATTATAAAATCTGATGCTCTAACATCTGAACTACTAACATTGAAAATATTAATATAGTGTCCTACATTATTTGTTAAATAAAATATATGTTTACTTAAGAGTGATTCCAGTTCTAGATGCATTTTTAACATTTCAGTTTTTTAGGTCTGCATGCTGAGGTGGTTCATACTAAATAAACTGGATTAAATTCTTCTCAGAAATGAGCTAATATTTTCTAAAATTTGACCAGAATAAAATTTTCAAGACCTGTTTCTTACAGTATTAAAAAGTGAAATTCAAAAAATAAATCTTTAAGAATTGATGCTCTTGTGTCAAATATTCTAGAGTTTAAGTCTTAGCTTCAAGTTTTACTTTTGTGATGGAAATAAAGTGTGCAGTTCCTCAGCTTCTGTTTTCCCAAGATAAATGTTGAGGAATCAATAATTTATCCTGGGAATGTTCATTAATTTAGAAAACATATTTCAAGACCATGTTGGCCTATCTGAAACATTGTAACTATTAAACAGTAAAGTTAACTTTCTTATTTGTAAGATGAACCAACAATTCCTTATGACTGAAAAGTCTACAGGGTTTAAGGAGGTAGGGCATTTAAAAATCCATGGCACAGAGATATTTAACTAGTATTATTGCTCACTGAAAAAACTGTGTGTGTAATGAACACAAATCTTTACTTCCAGATACTTATAATAAAAGCAAGCCTAAACACTACAAGGAGAACTTTAGGAAGATTTTTAAATTAAATTGTTTGTTTCCCAAGGATATACTCAGTGTATTTTAGTTTACATCATGCTTACCAGCACCACTAAAATATAATAGAAAATAACTCTACCATTAAAATCAAGCGTTTTAACAGTAAAAGAATGTTGAGGACAAAAGTAATTTAGAGAACAACTACTATTAATAATAATTCTTTAAGAATTACGAATCTGAGTCTTATCCCATCAATATGTCTTGCCAAAACAGAAATATAAAGTTTCTGATTTATGTTCTGGCCAGTGCCTAATAAAATATGCACATGCAGCCACGAGCCAAACAAGGTAAATTCAGACTTGCTTTTACTGTAAACCATTGGAATGCTCTTATCGAGAATTAACTTTTATTCATAAATACATAGATGAAGCATCTAGAATGCTATGTGCTGAAGATAGAGATAAGAACTGACCACAATCCTTGACCCCCCACCCCCCCAAAAAAAAAAAAAAAAGATTCAGACAACAAGCGAATCCAGTGCAAGTTACAGGAAAGATTTACTCAAGTGCACCAAGTTCATGCATGATAAAGTGAAAGGCAAGCCAGGGAATCTGAGAGTGAAAATCAACTAAGATGTTAAAGAAGGGTGAGAAAAGGACAACAAAGAGCTAACTTCCCATTTGGAAATTCTAAACAATATATTTGAACATACACTGAAATCTACTGAAATTATCAGTTCTTAGCAAGGCCTCAGGAGAGTATGTTAGTATGAATTAAAAAGAGGCACAAACCTGGGGAGAATTAAAAAAAAAAAAAAAGACTTTCCAAATGAATGGAAGTATCAGAAAAGGCCTAAGGAAGTGACTCCTGAGTCAGATTTCAATCTCTTCTTCCCTTAAACCCTGCAACTCAGATATCCTGTGCATATAATCAAGAACAAAACCTTGGTGTAACGCCCCATGGTAATGCTAAAATCAAATCAAATGATGACCTATTTCTTTCTCTTTTCTGCTTTAATTTTAAAATTCATAGACAGCAACATTTATTTTTATTGGATAACTTAATAGAGTTTAACACTCATATTCACACCTGATACCATCAGGAGTCAGAAAAGTTCCAGCATTCACCCAAACTTCCTTGAATGTCATTTTAAGTTATACTCTCTCTCACTCTCAATCAATAGCAAGCAATGATCATATTGCTATATAGCTTTATTTTTTTAAAGAATGTTATAAGGCTTCTCTGGTGGGGCAAGGGGTTAAGCACCACGCTATGCAGCACAGTAGCCACTGCAGCTCGAGTTCCATCCCTGGCCAGCGATGTGACCCACATGGGGCAGTAGACCTCTCCTGCCTCACCCACAGCTCCCCTCAGCAGTGTATTTCAGTCCATCTGCCTGTTCTGTTCCCCACTCTGTCTCTGGTGAATCCTCTCACCACCACCAACCCGCCCCTATCCTACACACACCTCTGGCCTGTACCACAGTTCTTACATAAATAAATAATACATTTTTTAAAAAAAGAATGTTATACATATTGACTAATATGTATGAAACCTCTTAAGAAAGCCTTCTTTCACTGAGCATGTTTTGAAATTCCTTCAAAATTTTACATGTATAAAGAGCTTATTCTTCTTCATTTCTAAGTAGTGTTTTATTGCATGGCCACCATACCACAGATTGTTAATCCATTTACCCACTGAAACACATTTGGATTGTTTCCATTTTGGGGCAATTTTGAATAAAGCAGGCATAAACATTAATGTATATTATCTGGATGAAAATAAATTTTTATTTTTTGGTGATCTGAACACTTAGGAATGAAATTGCTGGGTTACATGACAAGTGTACATTTATCTTTATAAAAAACTGCCAAAATGTTTTCCCCACTGGTTTGAAAAATGCATTCCTAGCAGCATTGTATGAGAATTAAAGTTGATTTGTATTCTCACCAACACTTGGTATTGTCAGAAACTTGTTTTATTCAAATTACAGATATATTCACATCATAACAAATAATACTGAATATATTTTCATATATTTACTTGCTACTTATATAGCCTTTTTTATAGAGTGTTACTTCAAGTTTTGTGCACATTTTTAAACTAAGTTGCTTGTTTTCCAAATGTTGAGCTTTGGGAGTTCTTTACGTATTCTTCACATAGCCCTGGTGTATCTGAATATGTGATTTATATTGTCTGCTGCTCTGTAACTTGTATATTAATCCCTTAACAGAGCAAAAATATTTTTGTTATTTTAATACTGAATAAATCCAGTTCATCATTTTTCCTTTTATGGGTCATGTTTTTGGTGTTATATCTAATAACATTAACAGAGTTGGCTGTGGTTTGAGCCAGCAGCCTGGCACTGGGGTGGCATTACTCCATCCTCTGCTTTCTTTCCAGGTTCCACCTCATCTGTCTGCTGCCAACACCTCAGGTGGTGAACATCATAACTCCCAGTATGCTTTGAACCTGACTTCCTGAAGTGGGGGCTTCTGGGAAAGAGGAAGGAAAGGGATGGTCAAATTAAATTGGGAGAAAAGGACTGACAGCCACATGGGCAAACAGTTCTGATCTTTTTTTCTGGCCTTTGGGCTTTGGCAGGCAGAATGATCTCACTCTTCTCAGAGATTATGGTAGCCATCATCTTTATCTTTTGGGGGATTCAGCATGGGCATTAAATTGTGAACTATGGTTCTTTCCTTCTCTCCCAGGGGCTAGGTGCTGGCCCAACCTATTTGAAAAGCATTACATCTGTGCTATCTAATCCAAGAACACAGTATGTCTCCACATGTAGTTAGAATTTTTATTGCTTTCATAATTTTGTGCTTTTAACACACAGAATCTGTACTTTTTTTTGTAAACTTTGTACTTAGATGCTTCATTTTGGAGCTATAAATCTTTCAAGGCAGATATTTTTCATCTTTGTGCTTTTTGACTACCTATAATATTTGAAGTGAGTTTCTTACAGAGAGCAAAGAGCTGAGACTTTTTAAATCCATTCTGGTGATTTTTTTTTTTAGAAAAGATTTATTTATGTATACAATTGGGGTACAGGGAGAGGTGCAGGAGGTGAGAGGATTCACCAGAGACAGAGTGGGGAACAGAACAGGCAAATTGATTGAAATACACTGCCAAGGAGAGCAGCAGGTGAGAGAGGAGAGGTCTATTGTGCCATGTGGGTCCCCTCCTTGGCTGGGGATCGGGGATCAAACTCAAACTGTAGTGGTTGTGGATGCTTCACAGTGTGTGGCTTAACCCCTGTGCCACCAGGGAGACCCTGATCTTTTTCTTTTAATTGCTGTGTTTAGATTACTTATATTTCTTGTAATTATTGATATGTTGTGATACAGATTTACAATTTTTTGGTTTTTGCATTGACGTAGATTGTCCTTTCTGTTTTTGTTCTCTCTGTTCCCCCTCTTAGCTGTCTTTTTGCTCTTTTGAACAATAATCATTGAAAATAAAGAAGGTCTCAATATCTATTATTTCCTTTAAATTTACTGTGTATCTGTTGGTGGGAATGCAAGCTGGTCCAATCATTATGGAAAGCAGTATGGCAGTTCCTCAAACTACTAGATATGGAACTCCCATATGATCCAGCAATCCCACTCCTAGGAATATACCCAAAGACACAAAAACACTAATTCAAAAGTATACCTGTGCCGCTATGTTTATTGCAGCACTATTTACAATAGGTAAGACCTGGAAACAACCTAAATGCCCCAAAACAGACGACTGGATCAAGAAGATGTGGTACATATACACGATGGAATACTATTCAGCAATCAAAAATGATAAACTAGAATCATTCATAGAAACGTGGATGGAACTAGACAGGATTTGCTCAGCAAAATAAGTCAGGAGGCAAAAGAAAAATACAGTAATGGTTTCACCCCTAGGAGGAATATAAGGGAACGGAATTAAAAAGACAAAAACAAACAAACCCATAACAAAAACAAAAAGATAAGGACCAATTAGGGACACCTTTGGGGAGGGGGGAGGGAGTGGGTTGAGGGCGGAGAGAGCACAGGGGAGGGAGGTGATGGTGCACTGGTTAAGTGGTGATGGGAAATCCATGGGGGTCACAATTGATGACAAATATACATAAAGAAAGAAAAAAATTCAAAAAAAATTTACTGTGTACTTGCTTAGTGGTTATTTACTGTAGATTTTACATTATACATATATTCCAGTTTCAAACTCTATTTACAATTATTAATTTGTCACTTCAAATGAAATGTGGAAAGTTTAACACCACTGCAGGAGCTGTTACATTCCCCCACATATGGCAGGTCCTCAGATAACACTATTTCCTTCAGTGCCATTATTTTATAATGTTGGAAATAATTCCTGCCAACAATGATGAAACAGTGTTACTTGGGGACCTGGTTTCCTTATACATTCATTTTGCTTAATGTCAGTTTCCAAGAATCTAACTTTTTTTAAAGAATTTTATTTATTTATGCATTTAAGAACTGGGGTACAGACCAGAAGCAGGGGGTAAGAGGGGGTAAGAGGATTCACCAGAAAAAAAGCTGGGAACAGAACCGGCAGACCTACTGAAATACACTGCTGAGGGGAGGAGTGGGCAAAGCAGGAGAGGTTTGTGTGTCTCCCCCCCCCCCTAGGGATTGAACTACCACTGCAGTGGCTGTGGAAGCTCCATAATGTGGCACTCAACCCCTTGTGCCACCAGGGAGGCCCCCCCAAGAACCTAACTTTTTAAAGTGTCTTAGTATGTATGAATTAAATACACGATCACTTCATTCATGGTTGAACATCACTGCAAAGTTAGAATGGTTGAACATCATTTACTTCAAGTTAGAATTAAGCCCTGGTCCATTTTGATTCTCTTGGAATTTCTTATTTTCTTGGCTGGAGACCCAAAGAGCTGTTGTCACCTTACTTACTCTATTTTAGATCTGTTTTCCTCACCTTTTCCTTTCTACTCCAGGGGCAAATGTTCAGAACTATTTCAATTTAGCATGCTTTTGTTTATCACTGATGATACAAGGCAAAACAGTAAATGTGGAAAATTACAGATTGAAGGATTGTACTGAGTCCTTGCAATTTTTCCTTAAATATTTTCACTAACCCATCTCATTAGAAATAAGTGAACTTATCAAAAATGAGAATTTTAATTTCTTAATATTTATTTTTCTTACTTTGCTTTCACAGAGGACTATGAAATGAAATGTACTTTCATCTAAAATGGCCATGTTTATTTCCAGTATATAAACCCCAAGTCAACGAATAATAGCATGCATTTTTAGTCTGAATGTGTTACTTTTCTAGTGTTACATGAAAAATGGGGTGACTTAAATTAACACCCATTTGTTATTGCACAGTTGCATAGGTCAGAATCTGGAAATATTTAACTGAGGACTCTGCTTAAGAATTTCACAGGGCTAAAATCAATGTGCTCTCCAGAGGGGCTCTTATCAAAAGTCTTAGGGAGGCTTCAAATTCATTCACATTGCTGGGAAAATTCCATTCAGTGCCTCCACTTTAAAGAGTAGCTATGGTTATATCTCATATATTAAGGTTATATGAGGAACAAAAATGACATCTGTAAATTCCCTTTAGGGAAATACCTAAACCAATGTTTGTCTGAACAACCAGAGAACAGGAATCGTAGGAGTGTCCTCTTTTAGAATTCTTCCACAAGGCTAAATAAGTTCCATTTGCATTTCTGAAAATACCTACATCAACCTCATATCTGCACTTTGCAACATATCTAACATGAACACAAGGAATTCTGGATATTTCAAACCTGACCCTAGTTTATATAAAATTAAGCCTAATCAGGTCACTGCACACTTCTCATATGTTTGATAATCTCTTTTGTTAAGATATACGCCCCACTGGATGGAGTTGGCAAGAACCCACACTGTGTCCTTGAATACATCATAGAACTTGGTGTGGAACTTTGAATTATGATAAATTCCCAATTAATGTATTTTAACTCCCTTGGAAAACCTCATTACACAACTAATTTACTTTAGAAAGATTTATACAGAAAATGAACTAATTTCATTCTTCACCTAGTCTAAAGGGTTACAAATTACAAAATGTTGAATATTTAAGTGATATGGTTTTTCATTAGAAAACAACCCAAGGATATTAAAGGAGTGAGATGAGCTCAGTAATTTCCTTAAGTGTTTTCAGTCTCTGAAATTCTGTTTTAGGTGTCATAATACAAGAGAAAAATGCCCAAACTTCTCTTTAATGAATGTTAAGCTACTTTTAAAATTGGCTTGACCTCTTTTTCTCACCCAATAAAAAATGATTACTTTTGCTGAAATGTGGTTTGGAATATGTATTGATGTTTGGAAAGGGAAGTGTCTGGAGATTCTCATACGTACATGAGTCAACATGAAAATGTTATATAAGTATATTTTGGTCTCTAAATATATTTCGTTAGGCAGTGGCTTTCTAGGTGGTCTGTATGCCTATTTAACAACTTGCAAATACATAAAAACAGAAATAATAAACTCTCATCCTAAACTGTTGAAAGACAGGAAGGTTTATTAGTAATATTGAAACATCTACTTTTAGCAAAAGAATGAAGAGGGATCAAAACATCATAATATTAGCAATCTGGTGATAAAGATACACTGTCTGTCTCACCAATAAATACTAGAAAACTATGCATAGCTGGCAACATATTGACTGTCATGTACTTTTTGATAACACTAAATATTTAACAAATTTCTATACCTTAAAGTCTTTAAACATTTTCATAAAAGACTCTCACACACACATCAGTGATTATTAGATTGTTAGCAATTGTTATCAATCATTACCAGGTTGTAGGAGAATGTCTCAATGAGTATTCTGCATAATCCTGGGCTTCCTCAGTATCTTTTTAGTGGATCCCATAGAATCTTTTTAATAGGTCCACAATGAGGTCCAATAAAAACTGTCTACACTTGCACTAATGATGCAAAAGCAAAAATAGATAAAACTGTTTACCACAAATCAAGGCAAGGGCAACAAATGCCATTGTCAGTGGTTTATTTTTCATTACCAATCCTTTGGTAATGAAAGGTAGGGGGAGGGGAAGCTATTGTACCTTAAAATCTTAGTAAAGCAATAAAATATTTTATATACTGGCACTCCTAAGTATATACATTTTTTCAATATTTTGTAGGACAAAAAATAGTATGGATAAAGCATTTCTGCAGACTAAAATATCTCTACGAAAACTAGTAATAAGTTGTTTTATGTGGTAAATAATACTGGATGGTCTCACAGACAGGAGGAATACGGAAGATCAAGGAAAAAAAATAATAACACTAACAGCAGTGACAAAACCACAAAAAAACAAAAATGAACAGGTAACTGTGCTTTTTCATTGGACTCCATTTTACTTGAAATAATGTCTAACAGAAAAATTGGTTATGCAGATTTGGGAATTTGGCTAATATTAACACAAATAACAATATGAATCTGTCAATACAAGGAAACTAACAGATAACTTTTTTTGCTATAAAATTTTATATTTTGCAATATAAAATTTGAACGGTCAAGTTAATCTAATATGAGCTTTCCAGTTTCCCAATACTTAAAGACTTTTCTGATGAAATCAATGGTTATCCCAATACTTAAAGACTTTTCTGATGAAATCAATGGTTATACTGACAAATATGATTACTATTGGGTGAAATGTATCACCAAATAAGAGATCTGCCTAATTAAGTTAATCAGTATTTTCCAAATGACAAATGAATGATGTGCAAAAGTCAAACATAGCTAAAACAGTTACAAGAAATAACAATATTAATGTAGCAAAGTATAAAAATTTGTCAACATGTCTTCAGCTATCACTACAATCAACTAAATATTAAGATACTACCACTTCTGACTATAATATACTTTTAAAGAAAAAAATATCCCCATTAATCTGGAAATACTCATGGATTTTCCAGTTATGTATTTTTGTGAAGCCAGCTTTTCTCACACCCTTCAAAAAAAAAAAACAAAACAAAACATTCAACAGCATCTTGCATGCAGAAGTAGATAGGAGATTCCAGCTATTTTCTAAAAGCCAGACATAAATATATTTACAAAAATACTAAAAAGTCATGTTCTACAATTTTTTTTGAAAGACTTCATTAAAAACCTCCTCTCTATGAGAACATTTGGTGAGTATGTCACGGTTAATTTAAAATCAATTGAAACATTTTTGTGTGCCCTGGTGGTGGGTATCATGTGGTAAGTACATCTAAATAGGTGTGATCCTTCTCTTATGAATTCGATACAGTGTTATAAACCAAAGTTACCACAGTAAAAAAATAAAACTAAAACAAATCTTTCATATTAATTTTTAAAAGAGTGCTCAGATTTAATTTCTACCATGATGACTGCTGATAAATATTACCTATGTAAGAAGTATTTGGAGGGCTTCAAAAATTCTGAAGATTGCAAAGAGGTGCTAATGCAAAAACATTTGAAAATTATTAGCTTAAGACCTATAGACAACTTAGTTATATACAGAATAGCCTCTTATATTATTTTTAAGCAGCTTCTGGGAGTCATCATAACATCATTTCCCCATGGAAAGTTATTTTTCTATTTATCATCTTTTTTTTTAAAGATTTATTGATTTATGCATACAAGCACTGGGGTACAGGCCAGAGGTGGGGGGCGGTGAGAGGATACACCACAGAGAGCGGGGAACAGAACAGGCAGATCAACTGAAGTACACTGCTGAGGGGAGCAGCGGGCACAGCAGGAGAGGTCTGCCGCACCATGTGGGTTCCCTCCCTGGCCAGCAGCAGGGATCGAACTCGTGCTGCAGTAGTTGCTGTTTGCTTCATAGTGCATTGTTTAACCCACTGTGCCACCAGGGAGGCCCCTATTATCATCTTTTATTAAAAAAAATAAGCCACATGGAGTTGTTTTCAACTTTTCTCTATGCAGATTATCAACTACACTAACATAATTTGCCCTCACGCCTGGTGTCCTGCTTCATATATGACTTCAATATGTGCCACTGCTCTGTCCTATTTACTATAAGCTACATCTTAATACATAATAGAGCATATCCCACTCCCCCCTCACTTTCTTTCCTAGGACCTTGACAATTCTTAAGCTTATGTTTCTCTACATAACTTCAAAAAAAGACTGTTAAATGTCCTCTGAAATTCTGTCACATTTTTATGGAAATACATTGTATGATAGATCAATTAATTAACCTTAGTATTATTTTCAGTCCTTCAGATTATGAAGACAGCTTATCTTTTCATTGATTTATCTCATTTGCATTGAATTGCAAAATGACTACACTTTTCCCTAAATGTCCTACCCACTTGTTTTTAAATACAGTTCAAAAACTTAATTTTTCCAAACAATAAATAGATTGTTTGAATCAAATATCTTACCACCTATCTGCTGTTTAGATAATATGCAATTGGTTTGAAAACACTAATTTTTATCTAATCACCTAATTCTTTTAATTCTAATAATGTCACACTCCTGCTGCAGTGGCTGCTGTTTGCTTCACAGTGCATTTCTTAACCCACTGCACCACCAGGAAGGCCCTTATTTAAATTTTAAACAAATTATCCACTTAAATTTTATGGGCTAAAATTCCCAGTACATTGAACAAAAAAGTGATAGTAGATTCTGGTCCTTATTTTTATTTTAAAACAAATGCTTTTAATGCTTCACTATTTTAAAAAAAACATTAATGCATATTTATGAATAAATTAGGTTAATAAAGTTAAAGTTCCTATTGTGTCTTGTGTTTTTTATCATGAATGTGCTATGAATTTTATGAAAGATAGTTATCTGTTAGAATTATCATATAGTTTTTATATTAAACTGAATTATAGTTCTAAAATAAGACTGTCTAATGCTAACCATTTTGATTTATGAAGTTTATCTTAAATAGAATAACCCAGTGTAGTTGTTTAACAGCTACACTGGATGGGGGAGCCTCCCTTGTGGGGCAGTGGGTTAAACAACATACTATGAATCAGCAAACTGCAGCCACTGCAGCAAAGGTTCGATCCCTGCTGCTGGCCAGGGAGAGGACCTACATGGTGCAGCAGAACTCTCCTGCCTCCCACGCTGCTCCCCTCAGCAGTGTGTTTCAGTCAGTCTGTCTGTTCTGCTCCCCACTCTGTCTCTAGTGAATCCTCTCACCTCCTGCACCTCTGTCCTGTACCCCAGCTCTCGTATGCATAAATATATCTTTAAAAAATAAATAAAAATAAAAATAAAAAAAATACACTGGGGGATGATATCTGCTAATATTTGGTTTAGAATTCTTTCTTTCCCAAGTAAAAATAGCTTATTAATTTTCCTTCTTACACTCTCTTCTTTTGGATTTCAGATGAAATTCATGTTGTCTAATTCACCCTTTTCTAGTCTCTAAAATAATCTGTATGATAGTGACATCTGATTTTTGGGATTTAAGTAGAAATCATCTGTAATATTGTCAGGATTTAGTATATTCTTGAAATAACATGAATAATATGTATGCTTTCTTTCACTGTTAACATATGACATAGCCTATTTTTTAAAATACAGTGTCTCAGAAATTTTGTTACTCTGTATACTTTTATAAATCTTAGTGATAATTTTTATTTTTACTCTAATCTCAAAACCTTTATCAATTCTCAAAACTCACTACAGAACAAAAGTTATTGACCCACAGTACCATGTATCTTTATTCCTTCTCTAAAGAGAAAGAGTAATCACTTATTAAATACATTTTTTTTATGGTTCCTATAAAATTTAGTGAATTTGTTACCTTATAATCTCTGTGATCTTGACCTCACTGAGTAAAGTCAAGGTGTTGGCAGGGCTGTTTGTGTTCCCTCCTGAAGGACTTGGGGGAGAATCTATTTCCTTGCTTTGTGCAAGTTCTAAAGAATGGAGTCCCATTCTTCCATCTCAAAACCAATAATGAAAAGAGGACTCCTTTGCACACTGCAACTCTCTGCCTTTCTTCAGTAATCACTGATTCTCTGACTCTCAACTCCTCTGCTCCCTCCCTTGCCATATTTAATGACCTTTGAGATGATACTGAGTATACCAGGACCATCTTCCTCTTAAGGTCAGTTGTTTAGTACGTTTCATTTCATCTGCACCCTTAATTCCCCTTTGTGATCAACCTAACATATCCCCAGGTACCAGGGATTAGAACATGGACTTCTTCGGGGTTCACTATTTTGCCAGCCTCAGAAAGTAAGCAACTGAACTGGCAATAGCAGTAGTAGAGTTGCCACTTGAATCTGGAGTTAAACTTCTGAAATTTTAGGGTATTATCACAGTCTATTAAACCTAAGATTTAAAATACTTGGACTTAAATTATGAAACAACTCCTATATGCCATGTGTCACACAAGAAAACTCAGTTTCTGAGATTTTGAAGAGGTGAAGACACATAAAACAGTTAATAGCATTTGTTCTTCCAGGACTTATATACCTACTTACGCACACATCTACCTAACCAAAACAACAGAAAAATGAGCTATTGGAGGAATTGAAAAGTGGTAAAATAAATTTTAAGTTTTACCCACTAAATAGCTTTACAAAGATAAGCTTAATAAATAAGTACAATTCATCAACTGAAACATTTATTTATAATAGTTCATAACATTGACATAGCCCACCACATATTTTGCTTTAGCAAATGAGCATAACACCCCATAGTTTCAAAGTGAAAATATGGGTAAATATAAGTTTTTATCTACCATTTTAATTTGCATAATTTTATTTTATAAGTCTTTGAAGAGAATGTTCTCACCATTAGTTTTCTTTTTTTTTTTTTTTTGGACTTTCAGATCTTTTTTTTAAAATTAGATTTATTTAATTATATTCTACATCATCTGTATTCCCCAGGGAGTTCCCACCACCATTTCATGCCCTCATCCCCGTCTTTGCCCTCCCCTCCCTCCCCCATTAGTTTTCTAGTTGTTTTGTCCTCTGTTCTGCATGTAAACTGTTAAAAGGAAAGTGACTGTCACTGTAGTAAGATGTGGGACAGACCCCAGCATCATCACTTATTAAAAGTGATGCTGGGCAAATTTGTAACCTCAGGCAGAGAATAAGAGGATGTGGCAGACACTAGAGCACATAAGTACCAACTAGAAACTACTGGCCTTCTCACACCTCACAGAGTCACAACATTCTGTGATGCTGTAAAGATGAGGAATTCAAACTTCCAAGGAGTGAACACACCCACATTCACATACATAATTAAGAACAGAGCTCTGATTAAATCTAGGTGTCTGACTTCAAAAATTCATGTTCTGTTCTATTACGGAGTTTTGTTGATCTATAAAATATAATGATAAAGAAGTGGAGTCCAGATTTTGTGGAAACTAAATGAGCTAATACTCACTAAGGTGTTGCTCTACAATTGCTTTTAAAATATAGGTATTCTTTGACATTTATATTTCAAATAAACAAGTTAAAAGCTTTTAACTGTGACTTTCCATTTCACTGTGCTCAAGAAAGTATGGAAAATTGTGTCAAAGTCATCATCCAGGCTCATATAATGCAAACCAACAAACACTAAATCCACTTTTCTCCTTCTCTTTCAGTATTTTCATTATGAATCTAAAGTGAAATGTGGTGATTTTCTATCAGTAACAGGCAAAAGAGGAAATAAATTTTATAGTGATTCATGAAAATCATCAGACAAAAACACAACCTCCAGTAATACATGGGACAATATTAAAATGAATGTAAATAAATATTTGACTGATTGGTACCTTAAATCTCTTTTTGCTTTGTTACATTAGAGATAGTTAAGATGATCCAGAAGCTATAATCTTTGTTTAATCCTTGCAACAAGTGCCAGATCCATATAACACTATTATCTTATTAATAGTGGTCTTCTTTCCTTGTGAATCTATGAGTATTAGGTAAACTATGCTTTAGGCTGCAAACAACAGAAATAAGTATCTTATATTGGCTACAAATAATATTTATTGGGGCCTCCTGTAACAGGGTGGTCCCAGGAAAAGGGGAAGTTCCAAAAATCCTGGTTCCACCCTAAGTGGGTGGAGCTGAGGAGGATAAGAAGATTTCTGCAGAGGAGAGAGAAGGAAAAAAGGAAGATGGAGAACAGCAAGGAGACCTGGATGAGGCACGTGGAGCAGAGGGACATGTGAAGAAACTGTGCTTGCTTTTTGGTCTTGGACTGGTTGGAACAGATGTGGGTGAGAGACCCGTGGGGAGGTTAGCAATGGCAGCTTTCATCTTGATTTTGATTTTGCTCTTTACCTCCCAGATTTGTCAGACTCTTTCTGACCCTTTTCTATGGGTCTCTACTGAAAGGTCCTTTAGATGTGTGGCAGGTTTTTGGGCCTTGTTTGGGCCAATCCTATTTGGCTGGACTTTTACCCTCAAGGAGATGGGTAACTTTGGATGCTTAACTTAGTAACTATGTTTTTTGTTCTTTCTTTATTGTACCCTAGTTGTATTAAAGTTCCTTTCCATTAAAGGTTTTGTGTGTTTGTCTTAATGCAGCGGATGGCAGAACCCATTCAGAGAGAGCAGGCTTGGGGGTTCTGGGTGCTCCTCTCCCTGCCCTGTAACACTCCCTGGTGGTGCAAGAGGTTAAGCACTGTACTATAAAGCAACTGCAGCCAATGCAGTACAAATTTGATCCCCAGCCAGCAAGGTGACCCCCATTGTGCAGCAGACCTCTCCTGCCACGCCCGCTACTACCCTCAGCAGTGTATTTTGGTTGATCTGCCTGTTCTGCTCCCTGCTCTATCTCTAGTGGATCCTCTTACCCCTAATACCTCTGGCCTGTACCCCAGTTCTCGTATGTATAAATGAATCTTTTCAAAAAACAGTATTTACTGGCTCACACTTTCAGAAATTGAGAAGTTAGACTAGACCCAAAATTGAAGGGTATAGTGATTCAACAACAAAATACTTCAGAGTTTTCTCAAAAGACTGCAAATGGATCTGCCATATAACCCAGCAATAACACTCCGAGGCACCTACACAGAGAATACGAAACACTGATTCAAAAGGAAACTTGCACTCTCATTTTCACTGCAGCACTGTTTACAATGGCAAACATATGGACACAACCTAAATTCCCCCCAAACAGATGAATGTGTTAAGATGTGGTATGTGTACATGGAATATTCTCAGTGGTTTAAAAAAAAAAAAAAAAACTATCACCATTTGTGGCAATATGTCGGAGCTAGAAGGAATAGTGCTAAGTAAAATCAGTCAGAAAACAAAAAACAAATGCCAGATAGTATCACTTTTATGTAGAATATAGAAGAACAAAACAAAGGGTCAGATAAAGACAAATTAAAAAAAAAAACTAACGTTTGAAAACTGACTGTGGAATGGGGACCATCAGAGGGGTAGAGTGGGAGAAGGGGCAGGAAAGAACAAAGATGGGAGGAAGCATAGGGTCTGTAGAGGTGGCCCATGGCAATGCCTAAAGGTGGGGGGGGGGCTACTCTTGTATAATGGAAACAGTAATGTAACTCATGTTTACTCAATGAAAACAGACACAAACAGTACCACAGAGGAGAAAAATGCCTTTTACTCCTCCCTTGGGCAATTTATGAGTTCAGAGTCATTCATAGGCTGTTTTTCTTTGTGACTATAATGACCAAACTTGCATCCTTCCTTGTTTACATACAATGGGGACAAGAACAATCTCCAACCATTCAACAATGTTCCTTTAGTGTAAGAAGGCAAACACAGGTGCCTGGTTACATGTCCCAATCAGGACAAAGCCATATGCTACTGAGTTAGGTTAGACTAATCACCACCTGCCCCAGGAGAAGTACCCTTCCTTCCATGACATCATAGATACACAGTGTGAGATGAAGGATGATGGAGTAGCAACTACATCACCTATTTTTCACAAATGTCTTTATAACTTTATGAATATGTATGTCTCTAGAGTATAATGGTGGCTAGTGTGACACAAGGGAATGGGATTGGGAAGAAGAGACTACTCTTGATTTATTTGCTCAGTTTTCATTTTGTCTCTCTCAAAGTAATATTTCAAATTTTTACTCTGTACAAGACTAAGTAGAAAATATACATTGTCTCATATTTAGGCTGAGAAAAAGAAATGATATAAAATACAAAAGGACAAGCTAGGAGTCAGTGATGCCAGAAACAGAGAGATCTCAGGAAGGGAAATGAACTTTCTACATCTTATGTTTAATATTTTAAAATTATTTTATCAAGCTTCTAATGCACAGGCTGAACCCAGTTCATGTCTGATTACACTACTTCCCTGGTGAATAATATTCACTCTGTATTAGGACACTGAGATATTGACTCAAATGTTCTTTAAGACAAACATGAAGTCTTCTAGATACTGTATATCATGAATATATGTACCCTAGTTCTTTCACATATTTAACAAGATGTGAAACACAGACATCATCAAAGCAGAAACTGGTTTGCCTCACATGACTACTTCCTCATGACTGAAAAAGCTGATCATGTACATAGTTATGGAAGGTGTTACCAAAATTGTGGATTTCTCTCAGGGGCTCAAATGAGCCAAGGGTTCCTCTTTTTATATTAAAAAGGCTTTAGGGGGGGGCCTCCCTGGTGGCGCAGTGGGTTAAGCAATGCACTATGAAGCAAATCTCAGTCACTGCAGCACGAGTTCGATCCCTGCTGCCTGCCAGAGAGGGGATCCATATGGCACAGCGGACCTCTCCTGCCTCGCCCGCTGCTCCCCTCAGCAGTGTACTTCCATTGATCTGCCTGTTCTGCTCCCCGCTCTGCCTCTGGTGAATCCTCTCACACCCCACTCCTCTGACCTGTACCTCAGTGCTTGTATGCATAAATAAATAAATCTTTTTTTTTAAAAAAAGAAAGGCTTTAAGGGGCAACACAGTGGTTTAAGTGCAAAAAGAGGAACTTGTTTCAAGACAAGCTTTACCAAAAATCAAAAGCTTTCATAGTTAGGTTGACTGAAACCCATATATCAAAATTTAATCTTGGGCGATTCAGGTAAGAAGAGAAGAATAAAACTGCAGGAAGCAGGTAAGTGAATGAACGCAAGATCATCACTAAATCAACTAACGTTTTCCTTCCATGTTCAGCTCTTTTTATCCTTATAATACATCTGAATCAAACATTTTGATTTCATCATTGTCTTCTTTATAGTCTTATTCATTATGCTGTTACAATAATTTTCTCTTTATTATCTAACAGTTCAATTATCAGATGTCATTAATGAGCCTAGGTTAATGGGACTAGCCAGTATTTTTTTTTTAAATACCCAAAACTTTTTATTCTGACTTCATCCCTATTTTATTCTTTGTCTTACAAAGAACAAATAATACCTCAAAGGAGGTAACATTGAAATACTTTATCCTGGGACCTCCCTGGTGGTGCAGTGGGTTAAACAACACACTATGAAACAAACCGCAGCCACTGCAGCACGAGTTTGATCCCTGCCACCGTCACGGAAGGTGACCCAAATAGCATGGCAGACTTTTCCTGCCTCACCCGCTGCTCCCCTCAGCAGTGTATTTCAGTAGATCTGCCTGTTCTGTTCCCTACTCTGTCTCTAGGGGATCCTCTCACCCCCTGGACCTCTGGCCTGTACCCTAGTTCTTGTGTGCATAAATAAATAAATATAAAAAAATACTTTATACCACAAAATGAACCCTACATGTTACGTCAAAATAGATTATAACTCTTAAATACATAGTACCAATAATACTTTACCATATACAATTACATGACAGAAAACAATGCATATGTAAATATATTTTCATATAACTATATATTTTATATGGTTACATAGTACATATATACTTTATTTCTATATATTTTATATCCATATGTACATATATAAGTATGTATCTATAGATAATAGTTTCATTGATACCTATGCATTTTTATTAGCATGCATGTGGCATCTTATAGAAATTAAGAACTGTGGTTTCATGGATTTCATTGATGATTATGTTTTAGTTATTTTAGTTATCCACTAGAGAGTAAAGGAAATTTGTAACTTCATAAACAATAAATTCCCATAAGTCAAGCAAATTAGATGGAATTTCTTCGTCACAATCTGCAAAGACTTTCAGGCAAACATAACTCAAAGAAAAAAAACAAAAACAAAAAACCTCTTAGCCTGAAAAAGATCAGTCATACTGTCATTGATACAGTCTTGGTTTACCAGTAATAACAGAATTTTATGGAACCACTATGTGCATCTTCAGAAAAAGAGCAAGAACTCAAGATAGTCTCTAAAGAATCATTCAGAATTTATCCCCATATACAGCATTTGTCTTTTGGTTGTTTCATTAGTAAGTAAAGTATTAAACATATAGGTGGAAAATATATATCTGATATCCTAAAAGAGATTCATTAAAGCCAGTATTTTCAAATAATCTACTGTATTTCGATAAATGTGTCAAGGTCCCTAGAAATCCTCAAAAATGTAAAATTTTAAGCACACTTACCAACAGTATCACATGGTTCATCCTTGTGTACACAGAAATCTTTCCTAGAAAAATAGAAAATTAAGATAAACTTTGACAAAAAGAAATCATATGAATCTTTTAATAGTTATATGAATAACTGAACTATACTTTTTATCTCTAAGAATTTAATAAAGCTGAGGATAACATTAACTATTTTTTAATTTTAATGAGAATTTTTACAATATTTTATATCTGATAAAATCCTAATATGTTGACAATTTCATAAATACTTCAAAAATAAAATTCTACCTTGTTTTGATTTTTATAGGATTTTATTTTTTATTACAAAAGGGATAGAATTTTGTGGGATATGGTTTTCTGTTTGAAAAATATTGTAAGATGTCTACTTCACAGAAACAATTTCCAAATTGAAGAACTGTCATAAGCACAATTTAAAACAACATAACAGGCGCAGCAGACCTCTCCTGCCTTGCCCTCTGCTCCCCTCAGCAGTGTGTTTCTGTCAATCAGCCTGTTCTGCATCCTGCTCTGTCTGGTGGATTCGCTCACCACACCCACACCTCTGGCCTGTACCCCAGTGCTTGTATGCATAAATAAATAAATCTTTAAAAAATATAAAATAAAACAACATAACATTTGATTTCATAACATCAGTAAAACTTTCAAAAGACTAGTTATAAGAGTATGAGAAAATTAGTATTTTTGTATAAGTGGGTTTTAGCCATAAATAGTATTCTATAATATGTTCTTTATTTAACTTCTCTGTCTTGGAGAGTATCCTCTGAGATTCATGACTTACTGAGCCAAAGTATATGAAAGCAGAACTCAACTTTTTTAAAGACTTATTTATTTATGCATACAAGCTGGGTACAGGTCAGAGGCTTGTGGGATGAGAGGATTCACCAGAGACAGAGTGGGGAACAGGCAGATCAACTGAATGAAATACACTGCTGAGGGGAGCAGCGGGTGAGGCAGGAGAGGTCTGCTGAGCCACGTTGGTCCCCACCCTGGCCAGGGACAGAACTCATACTGCTGTGCTTCACAGTGTGGTGCTCAACCCACTTCACCACCAGGGAGGTCCCCGAAAACAGAAGTTTTAATCTACCTTCTACTAGTGCTATGACTTCATACAACCTAACATTCTTGTGTTTATGAGGTTATGGATATATCACATAGGTTTACTATAGAGGCTAATTTAACCCATATCAAACATAGGTTCAGTATGCAGGTTGAATTAGTAAACATATTTAAAATAATGTCAGACATTTAAGCTCTCAAAAGTTAGTTGTTGATGCTTTGCTGGTGGCTTTTGTTTATTCTTGCTATTTCTGTACCACAGTTTAAATAACGTCCTACTAGCGAGCACTTTGGTTCTGTACAATTTTTGCTATTACAAGTAATGCTTCAATTACTCTGTGAGGGAGAAATTTCTATTTTTTTATTCCTGTATTACAATTATAGCTCCCTGAATGTCATTTCTAAATAATGAATAATCCTAAAAAATTTTAATCTGGTGTAACTTTCCTATCCATCTCACCAATGACATTTCTATAGAAAATGTTCCATGCATGTTAAAAATGTTTATTTTCTAATTGTTTGGAGAAGAAGTCTATGTAAGTTCATTAAAGCTAGCTATAACAAGTTTGCTATACTATTCCTCAATATAATGAGAAATTTTGGGTTTATTTTTATAATTGTTACTTAGGAAAAGCTGTTAAAATTTCCATGTGGTTATAGATTTTTTGATGTTCCCTTAGAATATGGTTTAACTTACTTTATTTGAAATTATCTAAATTTTTATAATTTATTTCAAATTACATTTTATCACTGTGCAAAAACTTTACTAGTTCTTCAAATGTTTTCTGTGTTATACTCTTTTGTGTCTATATTAGTCATATAATAATAATCATACATGAATACTTTCTCCTATCTCTGCCTTCCTAAGAGAGACCTTTGCTTTAGAGAGTGCCTGCTGAGGAGGCCTTTCATCTGGCTACAAAGATGCAGGACATTCCCCAATTACAGCAGACACAATATAGTGCTAGTGTGCACTATACAGTACATTGTTTCCATTAATTTGTAAAAATTTTAATGTTTTCTCACAATTATTTTTTTTTATTTTGATAAATCAGTTAACTAGTTAAAGCATCCTGGATAACTATGGCTGTCACCTTTTACATAAATCAATCTTAACTCTATACATAAATTTTTCTTTTACATCTTGAAGATATAATCATGTTGACATTGCTTGCATATGCCTTAGAAGTCTATTGTTACAACTGAATTCATGTTGCAAAATAGATACATATCAAAGAAAAAAAATTTTTTAAAGACTAAATAATCAGATTGTCCATTATTGTTGGCGGCTTTACTAATTATTCCTTTGATGGAAAAAGTGATCTTTCTGGAACTGTGTACCAAAATCACATAAGACAACTCTAAATGAAAGAGGAAGGACACTAAATTTTATCCTATGAAAGCGAATTATTAAGGTTAGTATACCCTAAGTCCTATGTTAATCTAGTTATTGACATTCCCTTCAATATTCAAGATTCAAAACAATAAGCCTTATAAATCTAGGTTAAGCAAGACAGCGCTCAATTAGAACAGTTGTACACAAGGTAATAATTAAAGGTTTTTTAAAAACTGGGTGACCCCTTGATAGTCACAGAGGTAAACAATAACTATCCCAATTCCAGGCAACTTTTCATTGGGAAATCTTCCAAGACACTCTATGTTTTCACCACCAGCTTCTAATCACAGATTTTACTCCCAAATTTTAACCCAATGTTTCAGAAAATCTGAAGTGGGTAATAGAATGTGAGTGACCCTGGGTTATCCAAACCCTCTGGTTGAGACAGTTTCCTGTCTTTCTTGATGCCATGTTCTATGGGTCTTCTTTGATTCTTAGGACTATACATAATCTTCACCTGTCGAATGAGCCAAAAGGACATCTTTTCTGGTGCTTAACTAGAAAAAAGTTGATCTCTGTGGTTCATAACCAATATTAAACAATATAGAAATATACTGCCCCCCCAAGTACTGTAACATATTCAGAGTCTGACTATAATTATAGATGAAGCATAATGAAAAAAGGTTTGCTGACTTTTTTTTTTGTTACATGTGAACTACCAAGTATGTTTAGAATTCTCTGCATTAGAAGCCACAGAAATCAAATTTATTTTGGGACATTATGCTTGGTTGTACAGTTGTACACTGCAGAATTCTAGGGGTATATTTACATACACAACAATGTAAATAGCTCCCTCTACTGTTGTGTAGTCCACAACCCATACAATTGGATGAGTTAGGATTCATTAGGGCCTCTAACAGGTCTAACTCCAGATAAAAAGAAATAAAAAAGGTTACTACAATGAAGGCAAAGATGAGGATGATACATAGTCACTTCTATAAAGTGATACAAGTTCCAAGATCAGTGTGAAAGCAGCTTGGGGAACTCAAATAATGGGTAGTTGTATTTTGCAACTGCTTGTGCCAGCAAACAAAAGGAGAAACACCCTAAACAGATGATATTAAACAATATGGTAATGCAGAAAATTAAAGAGTCACATAAAATCAAGTCTTCACCTTAGGGCCAAGAATTACTGAGTGTAAAGTATATTCAGATGTAGAGAAAAGATTTTATGAGTCTTTTTAGAGCTTTTTCTAAGTGTACAATACATCATATCATAAAGCATGAGGGTACAACATGACTATTTGATTTATATAATGTGAAACGAGGGACTTCATCTGTAACTAAACAACATGATAAAACTATGACAAATGCACTGCTTATTGTCAGGGGCACTTAAGAGTACTTCACATGGCCAATTTTTTATTCACTTAGTGAACAAATGGATAAAACACATTATTTACCTCTCTAGTACAATCAAAGGATAAATTTTCCTCAATGTTCAAAAACTGCAGATCAGAATGAAATTTTTAATTTTCAATTGATCACACTACAATGTATCATTAATTGCATAACATTCAAGCATCTTGGGAGAGTACAGGGGACAGAGATTCACTTGCTGCTGAGACCTATAACCATGTGAATTCAAATTCTCTCATTTTTGGCTCATGTTGGGTCAATGTGCCTGAAGTCTGCATCACAGCATTTCATTATGTGAGTTTATGGAAATGATACTGTTAGATTCTGGCAACTGGGAAGGCCAATAAATTTTGCTTAAGTTCTGTTTTATATTGAAAAAAAAATGAAATGCAGCCTTAATTTCCAGGAATGAAGATGCATCTGAGAATAAGTCTCATTGCAGAGTTTTATAGTGCCCTGGGAGATACCTATAAATGATTCATTCAAAAATTATTCTATGATTTATATTAAATGAATATATTTTTGCCATTTCTATGTTTTATTAAATTTTTTCTTACTTGCCAATGGCATTAGCCTGAAACTAACTTTCAGAAGTATGTACCAAAAGTATTTCAGTAAATATGAAAGGCAAAACTATCATTAAAAAAATTAAATTATAAATTAAAGGATTCTTTCCAGGGACACAGACTTCTGCCATCTCCATGACAGCAAAGCAAAATGTGAAAATTACACAAAGAAGTTCATAGCGTTGACACTTGGAAGAACGTATTATTACTGAGTCCATAAGCACTAGATCAACTTTAAACCATTTACTAGATTATATCACACATGACAATTTAATCAATATATTACCGCTGATAGGTTCAGATTTAAACAAACATTATTCATTGCAATTGAAACCAAAATGAATAGCTGAACTGAAATTCTTCCCTATGCACATGCTCACATAATACAGAACATTTAACGATTATCTGAGATGACCATCACTAAGAAGAACTGGTTATGACTTAGCTTCTCAAATAGGAATAAGAACAAGGACACTATGGTGGTTAAACTTCTAATCTTCCCAACACCCTTACACTTTTATACATCTAAAATACACTTTTGGGTCTACTTAATGTATACCCTAACTAAAAAAGGAATTGTGCCTCCATTACTCAAACCTTCACTTAGACATTCTTAGTAAAATAGAGCCAGGTCACTTAGAAATAAAAAAACTCCTTTAGTGACCGGTTTTTCACTGTTACCACACAGAAAGTGGAGATATGGAGAAAGTGTGACGTCATATCCAATCAGTATGTACTGATATTCTACATGTATATACCCTTTTACAGAACACTTTTTAACACCCTAAGTAAATAATATTAGCACATGTTTACAACCACAGAGAGAGATGTCTGTAGCATTTTTCTCTAAATACAGAAGAGGTAGGAAGTCACACAAATACAGAACAGTTATATAAATTAGGATACTTACACACAATAAAAGAGTACATCAACTACTCCCTCCAAATGATATAGCCTAATCTATGTTTCTTCATTTGCTAGTCCTAGTATAACAAATCACTTAATGACTTAAAACAACAGAAAGAAGTCTAAAGCCATATACAAGGTTGACTGGGCCAAGACCAGCTACAGCAGAAGGCCAGGTCCCCAAAGGATGGAACGGCGTCGGCAAGGGAGGAGGGTCCAGGGTTACAAACTCAAGTCCGGATTTGGTGTGTCACCTTGCTGCTAAGTCTCAGCAGGCTTTTATTTTATATATTACAAGCAGGCAGTGGGATTACATCAATGTGTGCATAGAGCAGGAAGTTAACAAACATCACATTTTTTCAAGAACAGCTTGGGGTCCTGCGGCCTCCATTCAAGTTTTATGACACATACCATTTTGAAGTAGAGTTTACATCCAAAACACGTTCTTAACAATATCTTAATCCACACGGTTACTGATCAATGTTAAAGAGGACAAAGCGAATTTGTGCAAATACAAGTAAATATTTTGTTTACTCTGAGTGTAAGATAGACTAACAGTCACAACGTCTAAGATCAAACTACTGTCAATGCCTAAGAAGCTACAGGCCCTCAAGCAAAGGGAAATACTAAGGGCTTAGTTACCTCTAAACCTAACATTTAGTCTGTCAAGGGAATCACTAACTACATCCTAAAACTAATTAGGGAGTTTTTTCTATGTATGATCTCAACTTAAGTAGAACAAAGGCAAAAGGAGGAGGAGGAGGTTAGAAGAGTATATGTGACTCCTTTATCACCTGGGATGATGCAGAGCCTTCCACAATGGGCTAGATCACAGAGGGCTTTTCTCATTTCCTAAGGCCAGTTTCCTATAGTAAATATTTAAGTCTGGGAGAGTGCTTAAAGACTAACTTTTAGGTTTGTAAAACAACCATATTTTGCTCCTTCTGGCTCCACGGCCTTTTTAAATTAGTGGCAGCATTTACCAGTCGTAAAGTTTTGTGTTGGAGTAAATGCATTGCATCCATCTATATTGTTTAACAAACAGCCAAATTTACAACTGCCCCCATGGATGATGTTCCAGCAAACACGTTTTCTGTAACTTTTAAAATTTTAATTATTACATCAGCAAAACAAAAGGGAGTCCAAGGGGGGCCAACTGTGGAACCTCTGACTTTTCAGGGCAGTTCCCCTATGATGGGCCTTTGCCTCACGTCATAGTTAGGTGGCCCCCATCAGACTAGGCCAAATTAAGGTGGAAATTCAGCTTTATTTTGCTTTAAAGGTCTAAGTTCTTTCAAAGTATTTAATAAGTAATTCTTTTATTTTGTGTATTTCTCAGATATCTGCTAAATTTTCACAATATTTTTATTTGAATTATACTGTTAAGCCTGGTAAAATGCATTTTGACAACATGCAGCTTCTCCACATATAATTCCTCTTATTCACATTCAGATGATGATAAAGGTCATCTTTATAATTTAAAAGCTATTCATAGCTTCCTTTTAAAAATACTTAAAAGCCAAGGACTAGGGTCTCCCTGGTAGTGCAGCAGGTTGAGTGCACCTACACTGTGAAGCACCCACAGCACAGCAGTCTGAGTTCGATCCCCAGTCAGGGAGGAGACCCACATGGCTCAGAAGACCTCTCCTGCCTCCCCCACTGCTCCCTTCAGCAGTGCACCTCAGTTGATCTGTCTGTTCTGCTCCCCACTCTGTCTCCGGTGAATAATCCTCTTAACTCCCACACCTCTGACCTGTACCCCAGCTCTTGTGTGCATAAATGATAAAAAAAAAAATTGAAAGCCTTCTTATAAAAAAAAAGTCAAGGATTGTCTTTTACCTAATTATGTATGAAAATGACATTCATGTCTTTGTCTTAAGTTGGATATAGTTCAAGAAACAGAATATTGAGTGATTTCTACATAAAACACATTCAGTAAATTAACAAGAAAATCATCTGTAATACTGTACAAAGAGTTTTCACAGCGTGTAGGAGAAAATGCTACTCTTACACTTCACATATAAAATTATGCCTCATGACTCTTTTTCCTAAATATACTTTATATAAACTATCTATATAAATGCTGGTTGTATGGAAAATTCTTCTGAATAACTGGTTAAAGTGTCTAATAATTACAACCCTGGTAGATCATTATTCACTGGAATTGGCCGCGAACTCCAGCAGTCACTCTGATAAATTCAACACACTATTATTTATTTCATAGACAGGCTTAAGACTCAAGGAAATTTTGTACAAAAATGCAAATTAAAATCAGAAAGTTTTCATGTGTAGTTAGGTCTAGAGGCACACTTGCTTATGGCATGTCCCTCCTTTGTGCATCTATCCTGTTCTTTTTTCTTTAATGTTAGAATGAAAAGTAACAAAGTAACTTTTTTTCTCTCAAACTTTCTTGATTTGCCACTTATTTACAAAAATAATATACTTTTGGTAGTAAAGTATATCTCATTCACCCTCTACCAAAGCTACAGTGCATGTACCCTAGCATCTTCTCTGTGCTCTACTTCCTCCCAGCCTCCTCCACCACCACCCTGGTTCCCTTAGATTGCCAGTATACTTTTCACAGAGTATACAAATTATTCCCGTGTCTCTGTCAATCTGCTCTCTTTGGTTATTTATATGGTAGAAAAGAGTGAAACCATCTAGTAACTGTCATTTGCTTTCTGTCTTATTTCACTTAGCGTAATCATCTAAAGAGTCATCTATTTTTTCCTAAAAGGCACAATTTCTTCTTTTTGAATAGTTAAGTAGTGCTCCAGTGAATATATGCATTAGACAATTTCTTTAGCCAATCATGTCCATGGGCATTTAGGGTCCATCTTTTGACTAACGTGAACAATGCTGCCATGAACACACAAGTGCATAAACTTTTTAGGGTTAGTATTTTCATAGACTTCGAGTAAATACTTGGAAGTGGTATCACAGAAGCACCTGCTATTCCCAATGTGTGACATTTTTTTTTTTGTTAAATTTGGGGGCTCTGCACAGGGCTGTGATGTTTTAGGACCTTAGAATAAATTGTGAAGAAGGAGAAGGTGAGGTCTTTCTTTGTATTTCACCCTGTTAATTTTACATTTTGTTTTGTTGATTTGGGATTACTTTCACAGTGTCTGAAGAGTTGTAACTTGCTTTTGGTTGTATATTATTTACATTTTCTATTTGAATGTTATGATACCTGCAAACTTGATACAGACACAAAACAAAATAAAAACAAAACTTTTTGTTAGCAAAGTAGTGTTGTTTAATGGAATTTTAGAGGCCAACAAAACGTTATTTTATACATAAATGAGAAGAGTTAAAATGGAGAAGTCTCAGATGAGTGAAAATCAAGCTTCCTAAAATCAAGTACCTCCTCTGCCATATGAGGACACTTACATTACTGTCTTACATCTTCCTATTAGTGTCATCCAGTAAGGAACTAGAAAAAATTATTTGATTTATTATAAATTGCTGTATGTGTTATATATATACACCTATGAATATCAAGGATTAAGGATGGCATTTTCATTGAAAACTTATTAATGGGGGCCTCCCTAGTGGCACAGTGTTTAAGTCTCAGCACTACGAAGCTATCCACAGCCACTGCAGCATAAGTTCAATCCCGGGCCAGGGACCTGACCCACATGCGCACCAGACCTCTCCTGTTTCATCTGCTGCTCCCCTCATCAGTGTATTCCAGTATATCTGCCTGATCTGCTCCCTACTTTGTCTCAAGTGAATCCTAACATCCACCCATACATCTGACCGACACCCCAGTTTTTATATGCATAAATAAATAAATCTTTTAAATCATGTACTTTGGAATAGTAAGAGTGTGAGTGAAAAAATTACAACCTTTTTTAAAAAAATTATTTATTTGTCATACAAGACCTGAGGTACAGGCCAGAGATATGGAGGTGAGAGGATTTACCAGAGACAGAGTGGGGAGCAGAACAGGCAGATCAACTGAGGTACACTGCTGAGGGGAGCAGCAGGCAAGGGAGGAGAGGTCTGCTGCGCCAGGTGGGTCCCCTCCCTGGCCGGGGAACGAATTCAGGCTGCTGTGCAGTGGACGCTTCACAGTGCAGTGCTCAACTCATTGAGCTACCAGGGAGATCCAGAAATTATTAACTTAAGAGCTATCTAAATACATAACTTTTAATACAAATCAAAATGTATCTTTAATAGTCTGTGACCTATATTTTCTAAGTCAGACATTTAACTGCTAAATTTTAAATTCAGTTCATATTTTTATTTTATACTTTATTACAATGAAACAAGAATTTCAGTGAACACAAATAATGACATTTCCATGAAAATGTTTGATGAGATAGTCTATTGTGTTCTACTAAATTATCCTAAGTTATTAATCTTCAAAGTAGTTAATTTCATTTTTGTTGCTCCCAGTTTTTTTTATTGATTGAAATTTATTTTCTTTTATTACTCATTTTTGTATAATATTTGATTTCTCCCATTAGCTGCTGTTTTAATTATGTATTTACTGTGGGTCAAGTACCTATGTTAGAGTCTTTGAGTGTATCATGTCTAAAGAACTTGACATCCTGTGAAACAGTATTATCAGACCCATTTTACAGATGAAGAAAAAATTATATACAACTTGCCAAGTGGTACAGCTCATAACCGTGCAGAATGAGGTCAAAATGTATTGTTTGTCCCCAGCGTCCCATTTTTATTAGATCAGACATCTTCAAATTCTTCTATTATTTGTTAAGATGGTCAGCACATAGGTTTCTTGGAACCTCTCCCTATATAGAGCCCTTTCTGCCTTCAGTAGGACCACTGTACTTTACCTACATTTCAGCTTCCAACAGTCAAAAAACTGTTTTCAGGCAAAAAGCTGGATGACTGTGGGTTTCCCTAATAAATTTTCCTTCTTTTGGAAATTACAGTTTTGCATTGCTCATTCTTCAATAATACAAAAAAAATTCTTCCTAAATAGCTTTCAGATCTATGGTTGCTTACTGCAAAATTCCAGAATCAGATACTACATAGCTGGAACTGTGTTCCTGCAGATATTTTTTAAAAAATTATTTATAACTGAGATAGTTTTATTTTATTTGCATTGCGGTAACACTGCCTTACAACACTGTATGTGATTTGGAGGTATAGGATCACAACCTTCATGCGTATGTTACTGCACTACACCTACACCAAGGTACTGAAAATCCTCCAACATGGAATGACTTTTAAAAAAAATTTCATAACAAGCAGCTACCGTGAACTCAATAGGCTCTAGAGAATCATGTTTAAATGTTACTGTGTCACCTGTGATATGAAATGTCTACACTATGATATTAAAACTAAATATTAAAACTAAATTCAATGCTGGTAATCAATGAATTATTATCCATTTTTGCAAATTCTAAGCAAGATCAGTTTAAGATACTAATATAGAATACTAATAGAGTTTACTGTGGTTCATTATTTGGTGTACTTATACTTAATGCTGTATTATAAAAGCTATGCGTAACAGAATTCCATGATGCAATTCAAAATTAAAGATTTCATCACAACTTATTTTCCTCATGTAACCAGTTTCACTTATCACCCATGATTGTATCTTTAAAAATAGATGGTCAGGTTTTCCTCTTTTTTTATTAAATAACCAAAGGTTTTGTCAAGATGCCATCTAAAATGTGACTGTTCAGAGATTAGCTATTATAAGTTCAGGGAGATGACTACCATCACCAATGCCAAAAGTTTTTTGGAACACAAAATCTGGAATAAGCATTAATAGGATTAACAACATGGCCCTGGAAGAAGTAATGCCATTTAACTGGCTTTGGAAAATTTACCTTGTTATAAGTATAGCTGCATCCACAGATGTCAGATCTTCTCCCCAGTTTGTGGACATCTCTAAATGGATGTCATTCTTTTTGCCAAATTCTTCATGTTGCCACTTACAAAAACTCTCCAGCATTTTCTCTCCATGGTGCCCAATATATAGATCAGCCTGCACAAGAAGAGATTACACTTCAAGTTAAATTATGATCAGATGTACAAAAATATTAAAACTGAGGGGACTTCTTAAATTATGAAAGCTGACTGCTGAACATTACATTAATCAGAACCTGACAGACATTCAGGATTATTACAACCAGAGTTAAAAATCTTTCAACTTTGTGAAGTTATAATAATTACAAAATGTGTTTAATGCTATTCTGGTGAGAGAGAGAGAGAAAGGTTGGCATCTTTACTTAAATAACTCACTCTTTCTACAATTTAAGAACAAAAGTTTTCCAAAGTACTAGTTAAGAAGCATACTAAAATGATGCCACAGAATGTTCATTTAAAATGAATTAGATAAAAACAAGTTCTAAACACACATGCTTAAATAAAAAAAAAAAACTCATAAAAGCTACGTTTAAAAATTACATTTTGGAAAGTTGAGGTTTGTTTTTTGGATCCTTGGAAACTAAGAACATTCTGGTTTTGGAATAAAATTGAGGTCTTAACCAAAACCAAAGGCCAGTTTTATGTATACTTTAAGTGACTCAGTGGATATTTCTGGAATTAAAGTCAATAAAAAAGTATGTCTCTAACATTCCCCTTACTTAAAAATACTTGAACACTACTTCTCACCCACTTAATTGAATAAAATACTCAAGACTTTCTTACTGGAGTTTCATGGAGCAGAATAAGCTTTATCACACGAAGATTGACATGCACACCAAGACTCTTGTGTTGGAAAAGGTTATAAACCTAAAACAAATAGAAATAAAAATCCTAAAATAAAACTGAAAAGCATCTTGATTTTCTTTATAACCCAGATATGAGAGATGTCTCAAATTAATTGAGAAATCTCATCTATTAAAGTCTTATTTAAATATTAATAAGCAATAATAAAATAGCTAATTCTCTTCAAATACTAAACAATTTAAACCTAAATTCTGAGATACTCACTGCAACCTTGATAGTCTATGCTTTTCAGTGGGGCACAGAGGAAAGGCTAGGTTTTTCTCAGTACTGCAGGAAAAAATCTTAGTCACTAAACCCTAGAATTTTTCTTAAGACCACAAAGTACCAGTTTCTTCCTTTCTTTTGGGAAACAGTCCTTAAGACAGTGTGCTTTATGTTACTTCCTAATTCACTAGTGTCATTATTCTCTCCCAAGGCTTCTGCCCAGGAACAAGTTTTTCAAACCTCCCTGCTTTCACGCTGCCCATGAAGACAGGCTGCAGGCCACTGCTGATTAATGGTTTCCGAAAATCATTATAATCAGTTTTCTCAAAAATGTGAGTGATGGTAACAATATTGGAAAGAGAGATGAATCTTTTATGTGATACCTTGTCTTTCTGTAAAATGTAGCATTTATTTAATTTGTAATAGAAAATATAGAACTGGCACACTGAACCCATACTTTGAGAAGTCTTACTACGCAGGGATATACAGACAAGACAGATGTTTTTACCACTGCAAAAACAATCAAATGATAACAAAAAATTATTTATCCCACCTCAAGAACTACCTCCCACAACTAATTCTTCCTTGAAAGAGGTATGCTAAACAGGGTATGCAATTGATTCAAGGGTTAATTGCTTGGAAGTCTGCATAAGATGCTAGGTACACAGAGACTTCTGCATCTAGAAATGGTCAATCAAAATTAGCTATATGTAATTCAGTTCATTAATAAGGTAGCTATTAACTATTAGCTATCAACAATGTCTCTGATATCCAATTTTACATACCTATATAAAAATTCAGTAGATTACTAACCTGTTTAACATGTTCCAAATCAAAATCTGTAATACTTTTGGGGAGGCCATGAATATAAAGCAATATTATAACATTTTTGCTAATTTCAACAAATAGCCTTTGATAAAAGAAAAAAGCGACAAAAAAAAATAAAGTTTTGCCACATCAAAATTAATAGGGTGTTTCTTTACTAGAAGGTATGAATTACTATTTTGATACCTCTTTTTAATAGGTATCATTTAGGTGTAACTAAATTGGTTTTTTTTTTAACTGATGTCAATAATAGAAAGAACAATAATGAGTTAATTTTTAAAGAACTTCATTATACTCACACATTTCTTCCTTAGAGTTTTCTTGAAAAAATCCCAAGCGCACTTTAAAGTTTGCCTACCATATTTAAGATGGTTAGAATGAATCTCCTGGCCGCGTCTGCTCCATGATATGAAACCATTGCTGGCTCTGCGACCACTACAGTCTCTATGTTGTATTCTTGAGGTAATTTGTATGAATATCGTTTCCCTCTTCCACTTTCTGTTATTTTTTTAGATCTAGTTCTTCCTTTATCTGAAATAGAGAAATTAATTTTCAAATGTACTTCCATTTTGCCAAAGTAAACAGAAAATTTTAATCTCTAAGTTCCCTGCACACACAGACTCAAAGGGGCATTTGATTTTGGAATATAATTTTGAAATCAGACATTCTAAACTTCCACTATTTATTAACACGGCAAATAGGAAACTAGTATCATCCAGTCAGCCTCAGTGTCCTCATATATAAAATGGGTAATATTAACATGTAAATTCTAGAGTATTGATGGCTTATAATAAGAGCATATTAGTAAAAATTTCTAGCACAGAGAAACACAAAAATACAGTAACTCAATCAATAAAAGATATGATTTTCTCTTTCGAAACATTTGTTGTAAGAAGTGCCTGAAGAGATTGCTTCCTGCAGCCTAATTTCAGGCAGATACCCTAATTACTTAAATATTATGAAGGATACGAAGGACTTGTGTCTGATTCTTATTAGGATCACATAGAAGTTATGACCTAAGGGTATAAAGATTCCTCAAACAGGACCAAATAAAAGCAGTACCCATAAATAAACATAGTTATAAATTTAACTATATAAGAAATAAAATGTCTGTTTATTAAAATATGCCACTATTAGAATGAAAAGCATGCCACCAAGTGGGAGAAGATATTTACAATATTTCTCTATATAAGATATAGTTGTGATGTAGTATATAAATCATCAAAAAGTTGTCAGATTATAATGCTGTACACTTAAAACTTATGTTATATTAAAAACCAGTGTTTCCCCAAAAGGTTTTTTAAAAGAATTTTATATGCAAAAATGTTACTCTAAATCAATGACAGATATCCTAAAGGAAAAAAAATTGGCAAAGGACTTGAACAGTCATTTCTTCCAAAAAGGAAGTAGGCTAATTAGCACATGAGAAGGTACTCAAGCTCATTAGTCTTCAGGGAAATGCAAATTGAAACTACAGTAAGTTAAATTAATTAAAACTCCTAGAGTGCCTAAAAGAAAGACATGTTTACATCAAGTGTTGACAAGAATGTAGAGATAATTAGAAGACCCACACACATACATGCCAGGAGTTTAAATTAGGAGAAACACTTTGAAAAACTTGTCAGTAGTATCTACTACAACTCGACATTTGCATACGCAACAATCTAAAATATGCATACTCATCAGAAATGCATACAAATCCCATGCACACTCTTCTAAATAGTTTAAATAATTATCACAAATAGAATGGTTAGAGAAATGTTGGCATATTCATACAATGGAAAGCTATATAGCAATGAACATGAATCAACTACCACAACATTCAAAAATATGGATGAACCTCAACAAACAATGCTGAGCTAAAGAAGCCAATGACAATGAGAATATTCCATTTATAGAAACATGAAAAACTGGTAAGTCATGATGTTAGAAAACAGCATAAAGAATATCTTGGAGTAAGAGAAATGAGTGTCTAAGAATATCTGGTGATATTTTTATTTTTTTTAATTGCGCTAACATTGGTGTAAAATGCTGTGTTTGATTCAGAGGCATAGGAGCATACCCTTTAGGTGTGTATTACCACACCACACCCACCACCAGCACAATGATAGCCTATTCTCTGATCTGGGTAGTAGCTACAAGCCTATGTTCATTTGAGAAAATTCAGCATTTGATATTTGTGCAACTTCCTGTATGCATGTGGCAATTCAATAATGAATGTATGGTTTTAACAGCTTTATTGAGGTGTAATTTACAAGCCATAATGGGAAGCCACTTAGGTATACAAGACAACTAGTTATAATAAATTTCTACAGTTGCACAATTATGTCCACAATCTATTGCTAAATTATTTTTTTAAAGATTTATTTATTTATGCATACAAGAACTGAGGTGTAAGCCAGAAGTATGGGGTGGGGGGGCAGTGTTAGGATTCACAAGAGACAGTGAGGAGCAGAACAGACAAATTGACTGAAATACACTCTTGAGGGGAGCAGCAGGTGAGGCAGGAGAGATCTGCCGTACCACACAGGTCAGGTCTGTGGTCAGGGATCAAACTTGTGCTATAGTGGCTGCTGATAGCATCACAGTGCTGAAACTTAACCCCTTGTGCCACCAGGGAGGCCCTCTATTGCAAAAGTTCCTCATTTGTTCCTCTCTTCACTATTTACCAAAATTGTGTTGTTGTCACTATCGTCTCCTTTCCCTACTAATTGCACTTGTGAGTTGACATTATTTTTATTTCTTTACGATAATGTTAGTTCATTCCTGGAAGTAAACATGTTTATTGGAATCCCATGGAGATAAATGTGTGTTCAATTTGTCATTCCCTAGATGACTATAAATCTGTTTTGAATTTGGAGACAAATATTATCATAGTTTTAGTCCATTTTGGTTTCTGATAAATTTCTTAAGTCCTGTCATTGGTCTTGGTTTGCTTTGCTTGCAAATTCACTTAAATATATTTTACTTACTACTCCACCCTCTTTGCCTCTAACATCTTTTCTCTGTGCCAGGATTAACTTACTTTTGAATTCCTGAACTACTGGTTTCCTTGTGTCATTGACTTCTAGGCTAAACTGAAGTAGCACTGAGATTTAACATGAAATAGATCCCCCCACCATTGCAGGAAATTTTACTGGTCTCTGATATTGCCATAATTTTTAAGATTTTGCTTTTTCTATGAGAGACTCAGATTAAAATTGATTCAATTAACAGAATATTACCCAAATATCAAAAGTGTCTAGTATTATAGAAATAAATGCCAAGATTCCTTTTTAAATGAAAAATAAACATACTATACATGACAAAAGGCAGAATTGAAGGATAAAAACAGCAATAGCCACCTGGAAAGGAATCACTGGTTAAAAGTTCATGGCTCCAGATTTAGTACCAGCAGTCAACACCAATGACCTTGATATATAAACAAAAATAAATGCTGGGTTTATTAATATTCTGAGATCTAGGACAATTAGGAATGTAATATCGAGTCTAATTGTAATCTCAGTCCTACCTACAATTAAATGTTAGCATATTATTATATAAACTTAGTATCAAGTATATGAAAGATTCTTCTTGGCTAACTCAACATCTATTAACTTTATATTTATATGTGTGCATAGGCGATCTATACACTGACATATATGGAGATATTGGGACATCTCTATCTAAATGTGTATAGATATATACACATATACACACATTATCTATATGACTTTATATAGAGATATATGGAGATGCATATAAGGACCTAATGATATAGGTACATATCTCCTTAAAAGCCTAGATGGACATGATCTTCTGTGTTAAATTCTTGTCATGGTAGGAACAGAGGATAAGATGACAGGCACAATATTAGAAATAAGACATTATTATGAGTACACCGAATAAAATTTACAGAATGAAAAGGTAATCAGAATTACTTTCTTATTGCTGTTTTTGTTTTGATTTGTAAGTGTAGTTCTTACAAGTGCCTAGGTAGATAATAAGGGATAGTAACATCAAAATTTAGGAGATATATGATAGATTTAGTTTTAGATTTATTAAGTCTGAGGTGCCAGAAGGACATCTGAATAGAAGTTACTAAACATCTGGCAGTCAGGAGGGAGGTTAAAATGGATACAGAGTTTGGAACTAATCACTGAAAAAGTGAGGTTGAACCCATGGATCTGGATTGTATCACCCCCAGAAATCATGTGGAGTGCAAAGCAGAAAGGAAAGGAGGACGTCCTGGGAAATGCCTGCATTTTAGGGGTGCACATAAGGGAGGAGGCATGCTCACAGAGGAGAAAGAGAAGAAAATAAAATGAGAGCTCAAGCAGAAACAAAGGGGATAATTGTAAAATGAAGAGCTTTATAACTGCATCTTAAGTAGTAGATAGGTCATCTAAGAGAAATAGAAAAGTTTGTTTCCATTAATACCCAATCTAGTGATAGCTGTATTGACCCTAAGAGATCAGTGTGCTGTGTCCCAATTTACATGTTACATTTAAATAGGCTACTTCAAACATTCTAAGTTGTCTTAATAATTTCAATTTCATTGAAATTAAGCAATTTAGCCATTGTGTGTGAAAATCATGCATAATGAAGTAATCCTTTTATGAAGTTGCTACCTTTGTGTCTTCGTTGTCTGCATCAACTATGCTGAGCTCATTCTTTATTTCCTAAATCTTCAGACCATTTTTACTCATTTGTGTGTATAAAGACAACATAGCTGATACCACACCGTATCAGAGAAATTTTAAAACATATTCACCAATGCTCAATGTGTACTCTCCATGGAGTGACAATAATCTCCACAATGGTGATGGATGGCATATGGAAACTATTTCAGTGGTCGCCTGGTTGTTAGCTCTAAGAATAGAGATGATGTCTACGTGCTTCTCAAATCCTTAACAGATCAGTTTTCTTCAAGTCCATAAATCTCTTTCTTGTTCACACTGAGTCCTAGACATAGTCATATGTTTATACTGTGAAGGAATACTTACTGATAATGTCACTTGCCACATTTTCCAGATAGTCCTGACCTGGGCACACAGGTCTGTCCTTAATCTACTTAGTGACTACCTTTTAAGGGTTGCATCTCACAACCATATTGCAGACATTTGGTTCCAGTTCATCTAGTCAATACTTTCTCCATTGACTAGATAATGCTCTGACAAAATAAGTTAAAAATTTCAGTTGTTTTTCATTTTCACACTAATCTCATTTAATTCTCACAACAGGTATCCCTATGCCCATTTTGAGTATTTTGAAAGTTAAGTTCCCCAAGGTCACATATCTTGGAAGTGGTAGCACAGGAATGTGAATACAGGCAGTATGACCCAAAGTTCACGTTCTTTTTTTTTTTTTTTTAAGATTTATTTATTCATGCATACAAGAGCTGGGGTACAGGCCAGAGTCCAGGGAGGTGAGAGGATTCACCAGAGACAGAGCAGGGAACAGAGCAGGCAGATTGACTGAATTACACTGCTGAGGGGAGCAGTGGGGGAGGCAGGAGAGGTCTACTGCACCATGTGGGTCCCCTCCCTGGCCGGGGATCAAACTCGGGATGCTTCACAGCGCAGCACTCAACACGCTGCACCACCAGAGAGACCCCTAGTTCACGTTCTTAACCAGCATACTCTGTTGTCTCTTTCCCCTGTAGTCTAGATAAGTTCTACTTGATTTCTGAGTCTCATGGCCCCCAACATTAAAGTCTTAGAAGTTGACTCTGTCCTATTCTTACCAGACTACAGTACAATTGCTCATTTACCAATTTTTTCTACAATGAAACACTGTTCACCTCTTGAGAATAGAAGCTGTGCTATTTAGCTGCACCCCTGTGAGTTGATTGTTTGTGCTTAGTTGCAAATAAAAAATGTTCAAAGTTTAGAGGGGACTGAAATATAACTTATGACACAAAAACTACACCGTGAACCCAGGGACCCCTGATTCTCAAACTCAAGTGTTTTCTTCTCCTTTATATTATCTTTTTTAAGAACACAAGAAACTCATCCTAAAGTATAAAAAAAATACCACACAATCAATACATGTAGACAGAGTACACCTCAGGCATTCCGATTATGAAGGGGAATACTGCTAAGACCAAGTTGGATACAAGTAAACATCATGATTTCTTTGTGTAAAGGCAAATAATATATGAATTATAGTATTATCCAAAATTGCAACATATGTTCAGTATGTTAGTACACCAGCCTCAAGTCAAAGGAAGTAGCTAGAGTTTGTTTATAAATATGAAGAAATGAGTATTTTAATTCACAACTACTAACCTAAAAACTCTAGATCCTTACAAAGCATCTGTAAATAGGTAAACGCAATAATTTGTCCAGCTGATGACAGCTCAGCCCCCCTTGCATACAAGTGTTTGATCCAAATAGGTCAACATTAATATGTAACAGTCACACATGAAAAAAAAATAATTAGAAACTTTGTTAAGGATGTTTGCCAAATACAAACCATATATTTATGCCAAATATGAACCATATACTTATGCTTTATAAACTTACTAAAAATAAGAATTTTCTAGAAACATTTCTTTTCTGCACAATGGCTCACAAAGCCTGCTTTGTGTCATCCATGTACATGAGTACTTACAACAGCTGGAACTTAACTATGATTCAAAAGCTGCATAGTACAGATTGTCAGCATAGCTCCTACAAGGCAATCTGCTTAAAGGGACTAGACCCAAACTGCTCTTGCTGCTGTCACTGTTTCACAATACAAGCATTTTTCTTTTGCCTGTTCATAATGCTTTCATCAGCTGTCTGTATCTCATTAGTCTCTACAGCTTTTCGAAAAGACAAGAGGGATGCATCTTTTTAAATGGCTTTGATTGGTTCACTGAAGAACGTGGCATGTGCCATTACCCTGAAACCACTTTTGAGGAAAATTGCCACAGAGGTTGACACCAAAACAAAAATCACAAGTTAAAGATAAATATAAACAAAAGCATATTAAACTTCTGTATCTGAACGCCCTAGACAATTGATGACATAAACATCCTATGGCTTAGCAAGTGTTTCTTCTTGTCAGGATTTATATATCTAAACCAGACTCAAATGCCAGTCAATTTTAGAGTTCATATCTTGGCACTAACAATAATAACACATAATTTATGTGTGTGTGTGTATTACATCATTGTTCATTTTTGTACAATGTTTGCTTTCTCCTCTCAGGTATAGTCCCCATCAAATTCCCACCGCCAACTGACCCCCTGAACCATCACCATAGTCCCTTGTGCTCTTCCCTCCTGTTTTTATCCCCTTTCCCTTGCTAAATGTTTCTGACTTATAGTTGTTTGCTAATTTTGTTTATTTATTATTATTTCTTAATCCCTTATTTGGTTTTCCTCTCTTCCTCTTATAAGTGAAACCATCCAATATTTTTTTCTTTTTCCTTCTGGTTTATTTCATTTAGCAAAATCCCTTCAAGCTCCAACCATGTTGCTGCGAATGGCAAGTTTATCTTTTATTATTGCTGAATATTATTCCATTGCATGGCACCTATTTTGAATCTGCATCAAATTACAAAGTTTTACATTAAAAATTCTTTAATATATTCATATTTCCTCAGATGCTAACTGAAAATATACCTCCCATCAGTGAATATACACTGAGAGGTCTAGATGAAGTGTATATTTTTTTTCCTAGGGAATCTAGTAAATTTTTTTCTGACTACAAGTTAGGACTTTTAGTGCCTTTTATGAAACAGAAGTCACTCTTTCCTTACAGGTGTGGCAAGCGCCACAGGTTCAGAAGTGCAAAAATAGTCACCCCCATTGCACTCCTGGGCAGCACTGGCAGACACAAATAAAGTATATTCAGATTTAATGTCTTTCAATAATACAAATAAAATTAAAAGTTACAAATCTTTACTCTGAATATTCCTCTGTTAATTTTAATCTTCAAGATGGTTTTTATTGGGCTCAATTAAAAGCAGAAGTAGAAGATGCTTCTGGTGAAAGTATGGCACTACCTATAATGTTCTCATAGAACTGGACTAAAATAAGGCCATGAGCTCACAGTATTCAGTTTCAGGCTATCTGGAATCTCGCCATGTCATTTCTATTCCAGTGAGGTGAACATTATCCCATGAGGAACACTTCATAATTCAAAAGGGATAAAGGGCACGTTATATATTAATCTCTGATGAGGTCCTTTCAAGTTTTCTCTTTTTATATTAAAATGTAGTGCTTCATAGATAACTAAAATAAAACCTAAATAGGTATGTTTGATACTAATCAGAGATTCCATATTAAAAAAAAAAGTGAAGGCAAGTTGGTTTTTTTTTAAAAAAGAAATCATCTCCATTTACATATTCATTTTAAATCCCTGCAGAAGGCATTACCTGAAATGACACCACAGGAAGGACTGTGAGGAAGTGATTCCTCTTTGGCTTTTTCCTCCACGGATCTCTTCTGCCTATATACGCGGTGTGGGTGACCCGTGATGGCCACTGTATCATTGAGTGGTTCAATAAATATGAAGTCCTCACTGAGCTGTATAAACCCCATCTGGAATACATAACATTAAAAAGATAAGAAAACGATTTGAATAAATTACTTTCTAAGTTCTTCTATTTATATATACTCTGTTTCCTTTCAAATATGTGCACACAGTCTTCTAGTGAAGCTGTTTTAGCAACCCTATTAAGAAGATTACTGTCTTCCCATTTTATTACTTCATCTTTATGTACTTTATTGCACTAGCATAAACTTCATTTAGTTAGTCTTAGCCTGTGTGGGTGGGAGGCTAGAAGCTAGCAACAGATGCACAGTAAAAATTCTGGAATGTTAAAGGCTCACTTTGGGAGACTCATGGGGTCACTTACATGTACAACATGTACCGAAGAGCAAGACAAATTTTAATTGCATACAGCACACAGTTCAACTTTTGACAATCATTTAAAAAAAAAAAAGAGGTTCAAGTATCATATCACAGCAAATGTATTTGCATTATAACTAGGAAGTTATTCCACATAGAAAAGCATGTGACATCATCTGTTCAATTTTTATTATTTTAGTTAACTGTAATATGTATTTTATAGTTAACTAAAATACATTTTATTTTGTATACCACTGACATTATGGTACAAAATATTCTTTTAAATGTCTACAAAAACCCTTTTAAAATATTTGAAGAATTAGAAAAGAGTAAGCACCACTTATATAAACAAGTTTCATTTCATACAATGCCATATTTCAAGAGTTAAACAATTCTGAACAGAGGTCTAAACATATAAGATAACATTATAATCAATAAAAATACTTGTAACAAATAGATGCCCTTTCAAGATATTCAAGCTAAGCCTTTTAGCACATTGAAGCTTAGTCTAGTCCTTTCCTTCCTTTTAAAAAATTTAGATTTGCATTATAACTAGGAAGTTATTCCACATAGAAAAGCATGTGACATGATCTGTCAATTTTTATTATTTTAGTTAACTGTAATTAATATATATATATACTATATTTGACTATTCTGTTACCACTTTAGTAAATATTTTTGAAGAGCTAATCCCTTAGAACCTGCATTATTCATAATCTGCTAATATCAAAGTTTTTAATTCTATTTTAAACATGGAAATTGCACATAGTTCATTTTCATTTAATCTACATATAACTAGCATAGTAATTACATAATCACTTCTTTAAATATAGTACTTCTTCCAAAGTGATTAAGAAAAAATAAACTTATATTTAAAAATTATGTTTTCCTTAGAGGTAGTCTGTTTTGTTTTGTTTTAAAGATTTATTTATTTATGCATACAAGAGCTGGGGTACAGGCCAGAGTCCAGGGAGGTGAGAGGATTCACCAGAGACAGAGGGGAACAGAACAGGCAGATGGACTGAAGAGCACTGGTGAGGGGAGCACTGGGCGAGGCAAGAGAGGTCTGCTGCACCATGTGGGTCCGCTCCCTGGCCGGCAGCAGGGATCGAACTCGTGCTACAGTGGCTGCTATTTGCTTCATAGTGCGTTGCTTAACCCACTGCGCCACCAGGGAGGCCCCCCATAATTTTTATTTTTTATTAAAGATCAACATAAAATAAGTATCCCAGTATTTGAGTATGGATTGAAAGAGCTCAGAGTCCAGAGACTCAAATGTTATTCATTGCTATATTCCCATATTAACACATTAAATAAAGTATGAAATAAATTATTTTTAAGTTAGGATTTTATACCATCAAATTATCTAATGTGTTAGGATTTATCTATAATTTTTTAAATGAGAAGACCATTTTTAAAAGGTAAGAAATGTTGGCAAAATTCTAAATGGAAACAAGACTGCTCCATGAGAGGAGTCATTGATGAGAAAGGGCAAAGAGGACATGCAATCTAGGAAACAGCCAAGGAGATAAATGCATGACGTAAGCAGAAAAATGGGAAAAATGTCACCTAAAATTGAGCCCATATTATGAAAACATCAAATGACAAAGTTCTTTAAAGAAAAATGAAAGTCAGTGTCCTAAAGTCTGAGGAAGATGGGTCTGCTGACCAACTATAAGGTACACTTAAGAAATATTGCTCCTTGGAAGGAGCACAAGTGTTTTTATTTGTAAACAGCAGTGAAGTTGTTGAAAGGTTTTGGTATTGACATCGGCCTGTAAAACATTGAAATCAATATCTGTAATACTCTACATGATCTGAACTTCTATACAAGTTTGGCTTTATTTTCTTAAGTATTTTCTTTATGGCAGTGTTATTGTGTATCTCTCACTAAATAAAACACTGTTTTATTTAAAATGTACCATAGTATAGGATGTGACATAAATTATAATACTATAAATCTGTTGCATACTTTATTCAAATGTCATCTTCAATAGTACTGTAGCCGGCAGTTGTTTTTCACACCTTTGTCTATTCTCTATATACACATAAATCTGTATGACAATATACCTCTGGCACTCCATGTATCCTACTGTCTAAATATTCTTCCTTACTTAATCCTTTGAATACTTTCTCATCATGCACACAAGGATAAACTCCAAATCCTGAGTAAGGGTATGTTAAGATTAAAAGCTAAGATACACCCTTGCTATCTCTCCAGCTTTGTTTTACTACTTAAACTTCATATGTAACCATAACAAATTTCAACTGTGTAAACAAACTTTACATTTGACATATTTCAGAATGACTTCTAATTGATGATCACCTCTTGGGACACTGAATAGGTTGCTTCCCCTTTCCAGAAATTTCCTGTCAGTGTGGAGAGGTATATTCCTTCAAAATCAAGCTGCCCCCATCCCTTGTCCAAAGTAACCATGGCCTTTCCTGTATAACCAGCAATGAACTTTCTCTTGTTACTGCACAAATAAATCAACCTTGCTTGTTGTTTTGTCTCTCTGGCGACCTTGAGTGACTTGAAGGCAGGATTTGGATACAACACTAGTCAAAGCCTGGGACATGCCAGGGGCTCCAGGAATGCTGCCTTTAAATATATTCTTTGTTTCTGATGTAAAAGAAATGTGCCAATTGACTTCTCTTTGAACCCTCCACACACTACCATGTCTCCATCAAGAGGAAAATCACAATACATTTTTCCCTCTGCAATTTCCAATACTGCATTTTTTGTCTGCCCCAATTTTAAGAAAAATTTTCATTTGACCAGAGTTAATACCATTACATTTTATTTCCCTGCTAAAGGGCTTCAAAAAGAATCATGAAACTATGATGATAGAAGGAAACATAGAAATCATTCAGCCATAACTGGAATCTTCAGATCAAGAAAACCAAGGTCTAATCTTGTATCTCACATATTATCTTCTCCCTTCAGATATATAATCATTCTTTCCAAATTAGCACCTCCTCCCAAAGTCTGAATCTCTTTTTATGACTGCTCACAGTAACCCAAGCTTAAAATATATATATAGTCCTTTACTCCTATTTAAAATATTTTTCAAATATATGAAAATAATATCCCTACATGCCAGTCACTATATAAGCATTATTTTATAAAACAGAAAGCATGTTAATTTCACCAATTTTATAGTTGAATAAAGTAATGTCTTTTATAAAGATTAATTGTGCCCTAAGGTCACAGATCAGTATATGGTAAAGATGGGGTTTAGACCAAAGACTGCCTGGCTTCAAGTACATGCTACAAAAATCTGGATCTGCCATATGACCCTTATTCCAAATAATTCTCTTCTCATCTTTAAAAAATTTTGCACTCAGGGCTTGAAGCTCACAAATGGTTGATGTCCAAATTTCGATAGCCATAGCAAGGACAGGCTCCATTCCTCACAAAGCAAAAGACAAAATTACTGCATTTTAGGCTCTGAACTTTATCTTGCGCTGACTGTTTTATGTGATCACACATTCTAGCTGCCAAATGCACACTGGCTTTTGAGTGGGTTGAGAGTTTCATCTTCACGTTTCTTTCAAAGGTAGATGCCAATAACCCTCTCATGACCAATTCGAGAGACTAAAGAATATAGCTTTTCTTTACTTTCTTTAAAAGTTTCCTGACATTGGAAATGCAAATCAAAACCACAATAAGGTACACGTTTCATCAGTGAGAATGGCAATATTAAAAACAAATGTTGGTGAGAAAGTGGAGAAAAAAGAACTCTCCTACAATGCCGGTGGGAATGCAAACTGGTCCAACCATTATGGAAAAATGTATGGAGGTTCCTCAAACTGCTAAAAATGAAGCTTCCATATGATCCAGCAGTTCCACTTCTAGGTATCTACCCAAAGGACACAAAATCATTAATTCAAAAGGACACCTGCACTTCTATGTTTACTGCAGCACAGTTCACAATAGGTAAGCTATGGAAACAACCCAAAAGTAGATCACTGAATCAAGAAGATGTAGTTTATTTACACAATGGAATATTCCTTGGCAATCAAAAAGGATAAACTCATGCCATTTGCAGCAGCAACATGGATGGAGCTGGAAGGGATTATGCTCAGTGAAATAAGCCAGAAAGAAAAAGAAAAGTATTGAATGGTTTCACTTATAGTAGAAGGTGGAGGAACCTAATAAGGGATCGGTGCAGGGGGGGAAGTAACTATATTAATATAGATCAGAGACATTCTGTAGGGGAAGAGGAGGGAGCATGATCAGGACAGGGGTGGGAAGAGCACAAAGGAATATGGTGGTGCATGGGTGAATTGATGGTGGGAATTTCACAGGGAAATCATACATTGTACAAATATAAAGGGTAATATAATAAATATACATTAAATAAAATAAAAAAAATTTCCTGACATAAACCTGAAAATATTCTACTATTTAAAAAATAGAGGAAATTATTTGACACTCACTACCTAAGTGCCAATGATACCAGAAGACAGATGCCCACATGTCCACATACATAAGCACACACGGGATATCCCTTAAGTACTGTTTATGTAATGAAAAGTTTGACATACAAAGTATGAATTCAGATGCCAAGTTATTAAAAGTCATCCTCTCAAATCCTATCATATATAATTATATAGCTATACATATATTACTAGACTATTAACACACATGCAATGTATATGTATGTACTTGTGTGCATGTGTGTACCTCTTCATATAAATACGTTAAGTTTTATATTCTCTTTGCTCATTTAAGAACAGCTTAATAGCTATTTTGTTTCTTAATGATTATAATCCTGATTTGTACTTGTAAATAAAGGGTTTGTCTTCTAAATAGATCAATATTTTATCATTTTACCCTTTATTTAATAAAATGCTTATAAGTATCAACATGTAGAGCCAGAGTTTGAACTACAGCAATAAACAAAGCTGACAAGACCATCACCAGCTTATACTCAAAAGTGGGCACTATAAGCTATTTATTCAATTGGCCAGTTAAAAATACCTTTCTCCCAACCAGATGTTGAGTTTTACAGTGATAGTTTATATTTCCATTTATGTATGTGTTCTATTTCACACACACACAAAAAAAGTTAAAATACCATCTACAAATATTCCAACTGATACCTAAGGGTCTAGGCAGGAATTGAAAGTGGCCACCCAGAGAAGACAGATTTACCCTCTTCAAAGACCAAGAGTAAAACCCCAAAGACTAAGGGACATCTCTGAAGAAGAACATCTGCAATGAATGAGAGACAGAAACAGAGATACTGACTGAAAGGTCAATTTAAATTCCTGCCAAACATAGAACTCAGCAATACCACCCCACAATGCCGGGTCATCTAACACTCTTGTCTTCTTTATAGTTCCAGTCCCAGAGAAATCAGAGGAAACCCTATGCATTCAACAGGAGGAATGAAAGGTCTGGATGAAGAAATCTCTTCATTTATATTCTTCAATGCAAATGGATAGCTCAATTGAACCCTGAATATGGAGGACATGTGGCAGAATTTTAACCATGAAATTTTGGAGAGTTTGATGATTAAAGGATAAGTTTTTAATTACCAAATAAAGGTGTTTTGTGACCAAATTTACCAGGGGACCTCTCTCCATCTAAGTACCAATGATACCAGAAGACCAGATGCGCACACACACACACATATACAGGATATACCTTGAGTACAGTTTATGTAATGAAAAGTTTGATCTACAAAATATGAATTCAGATGCCAACTACTATAAAGGGTTAGAGAGTAAACAGGAATTACTTTTTGGGTATAAGGTGACATCTAAGCAGAGACCTGAGTGGGAAGAGCATCACTAGGAAGCTAAAATCTGAATTGCCAACCACCTGTTGTTGGCACAAGCAACCAACTTGTGTCTGGTGTCAATCAAAACCTCCAGATGCTTCTGTTGCAAATATGGACATGCTGGTCATTGCCCACTCCCCCCTTTTACTCCCTCCAATGCCAGATAGATACCCATGCCCGCTGCCAAAGAGCATGATGGTGGTCCTTCAGACAGGAGTCTGCTGCCCTCCTCAATTGTCAACAAATTAAACTATCTTGCTTAACCTCAAATTCTGTTTCTTTTTTTTGGCTAAGGGAAACTGGGAAGGGCATTCAGTATCAAGGCCTTGGAGAGAGCAGTATGGTTCACACTAAATTTTTGAAGCCGCCTTCATGCTAAGATCATAGGACACAGAATCTGCATGATGCTTTACCCCTCAAGGATTAAACTTACTGAAGTCAATAAATGTTGATTTGTTCTTCTATAATAAAAACCAAACTGAAGGCAAGTAAACCCTGAGGAAATTTTCCTTTGTTTTATTGGGCCATCTGTCTGAGACACTAGTTACAAGCTTTAGTGGTCTTCTGTGTTATATCCTTTCAATATGATCTCACCATGTTTGCATAATATTGCATAAGAACAGATTTCACGTCTACAAACAAACAAAAATGCTTTATAATGAAAACCAGTGATCTCTTCTAAGTTGCCTCTACATTTGATAGAGATAGGAATTTAAACATGATTTTAAAATATTCCTTTTTAAGTTCAGTAAAGATAAATAACATTACAAGTGTGATAATAAACATAGCTATTCTATGTTAAAGAAGTCGAAAGTGGTAACAGTGAAAAACTTGTTATCCAAAACAACGTTTTTTTTAAATTATGAGAGTTGTATCATTTTGTATTCTATTTTTGGTCCCTACCAAGAAAAGCTATTGATTTTATTTGCTTTTTTGTATTTATTCATTTCACTATAATTTCTTATTGCTTATAATGATTTTTAATGGTTCTATTAGGATATCTACAGATCCATTCAATAGATAAGAAGCAAGTTGACAAATAAGCAGCACATTCAGTCTTAAATCTTAAGTTTATCAACTACTTGAGTTAAACACTATTCTATTTTTTTCATATCTCCAGTAATTTTTAAATGTTCATAACAAGGTTACCTACTGAATATCTCTCATATTGATGGTATGAAAGGCAGTAGGAGTCAAAGATGAAAAAAGATTTAACCTCTATCTTCATGGACTTCATATATTATGGCAAAAGAGAGGGGAAAAAAACAGGTATCTGTACAAATATACACTAGAAAATTGTTAAGTCTCATTAAGGGAATAGAGAAAGATATAGTGGAGAGAGATGTTAGAAAAGGTGCTCTAATAAAATCTTTGCAATGACAGAGATTGTGAGGCAACACCTGAAGGAGGAGTCAATTACAAAAAAGAACATAAGTGGGGGAAGAATGGCATTCCTCAGTAGCAGGAACATTATATACCAAGGTGGGGAGCTTAGACAATATGTGGGAAGAACTCAATATAGCAACTTTGGGCTCACAAAAGTATGTAACTATTAAATTACTATGCACAACAACATATGTTTATGATCCATAATGTCCCAGTAAAATATCTTAAGAAATTCTGAAATTACATGTTGAAATAGAGGATAAGAGTCATGAGAGGCAACTAATTAATTAAAACAATAAATAATGGTGGCATTAGTGTAAAGTCTACCAGTAAGGAAGACCTTGAGATCACCTTGAACTTAAACAGCAGACATGGAGGTACAGATAATAATAACAACAACAAAATGACAACAGAGGATTTGGCAGGGCATGACTCATGTAGGTGTCTGAAGGCCACCTGGAAACATCTAATGGTGGATGGTATAATCTGATACATTTTGAAAAAAAAAAAAAAAAAACAAAACTCATTTTTGTTCTTTTTTAGAAAATGGAGTAGAATGTGGTAAGAGTAAAATTAGGGAGAATAATTTGAATTCAGTTATACTGCCTTGTTCCAAATGCCAGATCATAATGGTTAAACTACGTAAGTAACAGATGATGCCTCTGTGGCTAATATACTAGAAAAAAACAAGGATGTGAAAATGGTTAATTTGTTTGAATACTTATTTGAGTCATCATAAAAACCAGAGAGCAACCATTCAAATCTGTTAGTGGCTTAGTGTTGGGACCACAGGGCAGTAATGTCACAGAGAATTAAGATGATTCCAAAGTCACTGACTTAAGAACTAAAGAAAAAAGTGTCTGTAATTGACAAAAAAAATGCCAGACACTGAGAAAGAAACATTTTAGTAGTAGAGAATCAAAACATCCGAAGGGACCTCATTAGGCTCAATACATCTGTCTGATATCTAAGTGGAAAAATCAAGTATACAGTTTGGAAATCAAGGGACAATTTTGAGCTACAGATAGACATCTGGGAGTTCCCAATATAAAGATCCTTTTATAGTACATGGGAGTGAATCATGTTATCCATAGAGAAAGTATGTAAAAACACATAAGAGGACCTAACCCTAACACTGAAAAATAAGAGAAGAAATCAGCAAAGGGCACTGAGAAGGATAACTGAGTTTAAGGAAAAGTAGGAGAGTTGCTGTACAATTCACTTTTCAAATAAAAGTGAACTCTTTCTGGAAAAAGCTGTAAAGAAAAGATTAGCTCCTCATTCAGTTCACTCTGAGAAGTTATTGTCCTGTCTAACCTATAATGCTCAGCTTTAGAAACTTCTTAATCCTACACAAGCTGATCCTCCCATGTATATACTACTGTTAAATTCAATGACATTTCCCTGCTTGTATCAATAGTGATTCTCAAAAGCCATCACAATGTGACTCTTCTCTTGCAAGTGAGACAATTTTATGTTTCTTTTTGCAGTCATGAGGAGTTAAACTGATTAACTTTGATAGGCCTGTTCTATCTTTTAAAAAAAAAGGTGGCTTCCAATTTACCACCCACCCAAGCATTTAATGAGCTGGTACATAGTCAGTTGTACACCTAGTTGTTAAAGGGTTAGTCACTCAGTGACTTTTCAGAGTCTTTCACCATGGTGATGAGCTCTTGCACTTATCTCATGCAATTCCAGCTCAGTGATGTGCTTTAAGCAGAACTGAATGAGACCACTGAGAAAGCTACACAGCTGCGTTTGGGGGAAGTACTCATTACTGCCAGGTCTCACTGGTGACCTCACAATTAACAGAGATGTTGCCAACCTCCTACATATCCCTAGAGAATAGATGAGAACTCATTTTACCATGGAAACAAGATTAGTGGAGCAAACTACTCAAGGGCCATAGCATTGGTACTAAGACACATGGAAAATATGTTGCAACTTATTTTGTGGATTCAAATAAAAGGTCAAATAAATACAGTGATAAATTTATTCAACAAGACTTACTGACTACATATTATGTGTATGCTTATTTTCAGAAAATATAGCAGTGTACAAGACAGTCATTTTAAACAATGTTAAGCATTTTTTTACAATAACTAAGTAATTTGTTCATTATAGACTAAGTCTTCTTTCCCATATGCACCCAAATCAGGAAAACAAAGGTGTCTCTTGTTTCTATATAAGACTGCTGGATATTCTCCTTCCACTCCCATTTTGACTGTATTAAGTAATATCCAATAAATTATATTGGTGTTTCTCCCCCTTAAAGGGAGCAAGAAGTATCATCCCAACAATGTTCTCCCACGATAGTCTGCTTCTTCACTACAAGAAACCACAAGCAAGGTCTCCCTGGTGGCGCAAGGGGTTAAGTCTCAGCATTATAAAGCTAGCCACAGCCACAGCAGCATGAGTTCAATTCCAATCCCCAGCCAGGGAACTAAATCACATGGCACAGCAGACATTTCCTGTCTTGCCAACTCTTCCCCTCAACAGTGTATTTCAGTGAATCTGCCTGTTCTGCAACCCACTCTGTTTCTGGCGAATCCTCTCACCTTCCCACACCTCTGGCCTATACCCCAGCTCTTGCATACATAAGTAAATAAACATTCCCCTACCTGTATCAATCACGATTCTCCGTCTTTCATACATGTCCCATCAATACAGAGGTTTAAAAAGCTAAAAAAATGAAGTGAAAACCTTGGGATATCAACCATAAAAGAGCTGAAATAATCTGGTATAAACCTGAAAACCCAACACAGTGAATATAACAGAGCACATCACGAATATTACTCCCCTGCATCACATATTAAGACAGACATATATAAACAAAGATCATATCTGAAATAGTGCTCAGTTTGTTCAAATTTCACCCATAGAAGAAACATCAGCATTCCTGATAAAAGTTTGATATCCTGTTTATGCACTTCAATCACTGATTGAAGAATTATTACTCAACCATTCAGGTCTCTACTGAATATGGTAACTCTTGAAAAGACATTTATAGAAGACCCAGAATTCATCCCCACTGCTATTGAAAGCATGCGTGCTGATGCTACAGCCTAAGCCCCTTTCACATTTCAAATACATGACAAATACTCTCAAGGAGTGTCTCTATAGCTGCCCAGTTTCTAGACCTCTTCCTGACAAGAATGGTTCTCTATCCTTCTTCATTTCTTTCAGTTTATCTGGATATTAAAGTATGGAAATGAATGCTGAATGAAAAATGTCTTTAGCAGCCCTTAGGATGAAATAGAAACCATCTCAAAATCTACCTTTAAGGAAATAAAAAGCTAAACTATGACTGATTAAGGAAAAAGCACAGCTTACATAGTCTTGCAATTTGAGCTTACAGAAGTCAGTATGGAAATGATGTAAAATGCATGTCAATTTAACTTTCTTTAAAAGTGATAAAAGTTGGAAAGCTCACTTGAACTTTAAAACAACTTGACAATCACAGGAAAACATACTAGTAGTGAAAACAGTATATCAAAACTATAACAGAGGCTATAAGCACACTGCTTTCGTATAGTATAACCACTTACAAAAATATTAGAAAAAGATACGTTCTTTTGATTGCCTATATCCATATTCATCTTCATATATTCATCTTCATATATTTATTATAAACATCCATTGACCTTCAAGTATACAAACAATGCACACAAGCAACTCCCTTAAAATAGTTTTAAAATTTTATCATTAAGTTTAAAGATTTCTTTGACTACCATGCTCAGATCTCATGACATATATCTAAAAATATTCACCAGTTTGATGGATTTCAAGTTTGATGGAATTACAACTAGATCCTTTACAGGTTTATTGGAATTTCTACAAGATCCTCTTGGCCTTTTCAGTTTGATGGAATTTCTACTAGAAATACTAAGGTCTGTTGATGAATGAGATATAAAGAGTTTAATCTGTAAAAATTTTCAATTCTGCAAAGCAAAACAAAGACTGTGTACTAAAGAACAACACCAAGGCTTTAATGACAAATGGTGCACATTTCTAAAGAATTTGCATGGCTCAAAATATACTTCCTAGAAAACATAAAATCAAGCAATCTCAGGAAATTAGAATTGAATTGTTCATCCAACCAGAAAACTATGCACAAATGGTCCTGATCTGATTCTAATAAAGACAAAATGGCAGCTTTTGAGATTTACTGAGCTGAAAAAGGAAAGGTCAAGGGCCTTGCGCTTGTGCCTGAAAATGGAAACTGCCATGGACCAGTAGATTTTGAATGCCAGCTTTTTCATATTCACTACATAAGCATACCACCACATACTACTAGGCGAAATCACTTTTGCTATTAAAAAGAACCTACAGACAAACAAGTTACAAATCAGACAAAATAGAATTTCTAGGTAATTTTTTTCTTTCACTATTCACTAGTCCCTCTCGTTTCTGTCCCATCACTTTCTTTTTCTTCTGATTATAAGCTTGAAGGAGAGAAGAGTCACAAACTATTTTATATTTAGTGTGCAAATCACTTTACTGTTCATAATAGGCTCTCAGTAAATGTTGGCTTTTAATGATAAAGAGATTAGATTTATTATTCATTGACTTGAGTAGTAAATCAGAGCTATGAAATAAAACTAGGTAGGGCTCAATTGTAACTTTGAAAGGCAGAACTTCACAGACTATTGAGGCTTTGAAATATTGTAAAATATATTCTGTACTTGGATTAACCTCCTGGCATAGCTTTCATTGATTAAAAGCAGCATTTGTATCAAATTTGGTCTACTCAGCTTGAAGAACTGGGTAGATAAAAATGGGAATGGTTGTATATACAACACTTAGGACAAAGGCAACAATGAATAAAATTAGAGCAGCCCTTTTTATTTCAGAAATAAGTTTCCTGACCATTCACTGAAATGATACATGTGAAAATACATTATACTTATATAAGTCTCTACAGAAAGTAAATTACTCCTGTGTTCAAACTAAGAATCCTAAGTACTTAGTTTTCAGATGATTAAAATTTTCAATTCAATATGAAAACCAGGTTTATTTCCTCAGCTATGGCTATTAATAAAGTCTCTTATAGAAAATAAGACAAAACAGAGGCCCAAAAATCATATGAACAAGGCTACTCCCACAGACTGAAGTTAATTATTTCAACAAATTGATTTAAATTATTTCAAATTGAGAAAAGTTCTTCTAGAAAGTATTATGCTATTTGGAATTCAGTGTGAGGAAAAAAGTAACAGATTTCCCTACAAATTTTAAAATTCAGCTACATTAAATAGCATATATATAGTATATGTTTAACACATATATGTGTATATGTATATAATGATCCATGAAAAATAATCTGATCATTTACAAGTAGATCAAGACACTATGAAAGATGGTGAGCTATAACTATGCAGATGTTATTACAAAACACACTTATTAAATTTAAAAGCACAACTCAAAAATCATAAAATAGAAAAATTTGTACTTAATTACTACAGAAAGAATGAAAAAGGGATTAATCTACAGAATTTCAAAATGGTCAGAGTTTTAATTTTGTTGCAATGAACTGTCATTAAAAAAAATAGCATATGTTGAAAAATTGCCATCTCACTTTTTAAGCCCTCATTCAGGTTTTTTGGCATCTTGATGATATCCAACTATCCATTTGAAGAGATGAAAATAGTCTTGAGGGCCCGCCCTGGTGGCGCAGTGGGTTAAGCAACCCACTATGAGGCAAAACCGCAACCACTGCAGCACAAGTTCGATCCCTGCCTCTGGCCAGGAGGGGGGGGGGCCCACATGGCGCAGCAGACCTCTCCTGCTGTGCCCGCTGCTCCCCTCAGCGGTGTGTTTCTGTTGATCTGCCTGTTCTGCATCCTGCTCTGTCTGGTGGATTCTCTAACCACCCCCACACCTCTGGCCTGTACCTTGTGCTTGTCTGCATAAATAAATAAATCTTTAAAAAAAAAAAAGAAAATAGTCTTGAAACTCTTTAGTAATTAAAAGATATGACTATATTTTGTAATTATCTAAGAGAAATGATTTGGCTTTAGCTCAAACTTCATTAGGATATGTAACAATACTGAGAAGCATATCTCATTCAATTTTCACATGAAGTAAGCTTAAGAGTGTGTGAATATACAGGGAGGTAAACAGAATAATGCTGGAGGAATAAAAGAAATACTGAGGTAAATGTGTTCTCTGCCTGTCTCACTCTCTCTCTGCCTGTCTCTCTCCCCGTCCCTCTCTCTCCTCCATCACACACAAAAATACACTTTTTTTTAATGATCATTTGTAAATGGGCATTACATCTTGTGGCCATTATTTATTTGTTAATTCTAGTAGATATTTTATAGATTCCTTAGGATTTTTAATGTATACAGTCATGTTATTTGTAAATAACAATAATTTTTACTTCTTTCCATTCCACGTATATCCCAATAATCTTATTTTTTTCATTTTTGCTTATTGCATTGTCTAGGAGCTCCAATGCAATATTGACTAGAAGTAGTTAGAATAGAATTTTTTGTCTTATTCCTCATATTATGAGGGAAAAGTATCTTCCACAATTCAGAGTGATGTTACCTATGAACTTTCTTTGGTAGATGTCCAGTAACAGGTTGCAGTAAGAACATTCCATTCTTACTTTGCAGAGTGTTTTTATCAATGATGAATGTTGAATTTTATCAAATTACTTTGCTATTTTTATTGAAATTAAATACTTTTTTCTCTTCCATTGTTTCATGTAGTAACTAACAGTTATTTTTAAGGTGAAGCTATCTTTGCATTTTTTGATTCAACTTTTTTGGTCACAATGCATTATCCTTTTTATCTAGTCCAGGATTTGATTTGATAATATTTTAGTGTGTGATTAGAATAGCTTTTCCTGCCTCTTGTAATGTTTATCCATTTTTGATAACAGTATAACACTGGCCTACAAAAAGTACTGAGAAGTATTTTCTCTGTGCAAATTATTTCAAAGAATTTCTACTATATCACTCTTTTTGGTTTGATAAAATTCACCAGTGAATCCATCTAGAACTGAAGTTTTCTTTGGGGGAGAAATTTTAACTATAAATTAGATTATAGTTTACTTTTAGCTCTATAGGTATTCTGTATTCTTAAGTTGGTTTGCTAATACATATCTTTCAAAAATTTACCCATTTAATCTACTGTTAACTTTCTTGGCATAAAAGGTTCATAATATTTCCTTATTATCATCCTAGTTCCAAAGAAATCGGAGTGATATCTCCATTTCAGTCCTAATGATAACTGCCCAGGACCAACCACAAAGATATGAAAAATCTTATCTTCCTAACAGACAGAGAGCAAACTTTTTGTGATAGATAAATTCAAACAAATGAAAGAAAACGCAAAAAAAAAAAAAGTCATGAGAAATAAAATGACAGAAATTAGAAATTGAAGACTAACAAAATAAGGGAATTGCAGAAAGTAAAAATGTATAAAAAGCAATCTATTAATGGATAAAATATCTCTGCATTTTACTATGTATCAAGGCTAATATTAGGATTTACAAAGAATGCTTCCAACTAAACAAAAATAAGGAACTAACCCATTCAAAAATCAGGCAGAAGAGCTAAACCAACAGTTCTCCAAAGAAGACATACAGATGGCCAACAGATGCCAGAAAAAACACTCAATATCACTTGTCACCAGAGAAATGCACATCAAAACCACAATGAGATACTATATCACATCTGTGAGAATGGTCTAATTGTGCATTTGAAAATGCACAAATGTTGAGGGGGTGGAAAAACAGTACACTGTTGGTAGAAATGTATACTGTGCCAGCTCCTATGTAAAACAGTACAGAGGTCTCTCAAAATATTAAAAATAGATATAACATATGAACCAACAATTCTACTCCTAGATATCCACCTGAAGAATGCAAAAATATTACCTGGAAAGGATATATGCACTCCTATGTTCACTGCAGCATGATTCAAACAGCCAAGTTATGGAAACAACCTAAGTGCCTAAAGACAAATAACTGGACTAGAAAAATGTGATATCTATACACAATGGAATACTACTCTGCTATGCAAAAGATAAGCTCTTGACGGTTTTGGTAATATATATGTAACTGGAGGAGATAATGCTAAATGAAATAAGTGACAAGACAGATAAAAACCAGATGGAATCACTCATATGTGTAACAGAATAACAGAACTAATAGGATAGACAAAACTAAACCAATAACAAATCCTAAAATCTGACTATAGAACTGAGGCTATATGATGGGGAGGGGTTACAAAGGATGATTATGGAGAGCTGCAGGTGCTATGGTGATATGTGTCTGAGGAAATGTGATCCAATGTCTTTAAATCAATGCTGTGTTATAAACTAGTGTTACTAAAAAAAATTAAATTTGTGATAGTGTAACAGAATATGATCTACCTTAATAACCATTCAATGATTATTATAAAATTTTCTTTACAAGTTAGGTAACATGGGCTAATGATATAGTCCAGTCTTTCCATAATTTTTTTAAAATTTCTATTTGTTTCCCAATTACTGATATCAAACAACAACAGAAAATTAACAGTTTGACAACACCTGGTATTTGTTGATATGGCTGTGGAACAATTATAATCACCTGAAAAACATTTTGACAATATTTTGACAACTTACATTTAACATGTAGATGTCGATCTCTGTAAGTCAAATTATTTACACATATGTATATAAATATATATGACTATATATGAAAAAGTCCTACACATGTGAAAATTACAATAAAAAAATCATTATTATATTGCTGGTTATCCCAAAAAGTAAAAACAGGGCAAATGAACAACCACCAATGAAGGAGTGAATAAGTAAACTGCACTGCAGTCAAGTAAAAATAAAGGGTGGATGAGAAATACAGTGTCAGCTTTAATAAAGCTCAAAAAATGAATTGTTAAAAGGCATGTTCTAGAAAGATTTGTACAGTATGATTCCATTTATGCAAAATTTTAAAACACAAAACAATTCCATATATATGTATGGATGCATCACATTTAATAAATTTATTAAAATATGGATGGAAAATATGTATACAAATGTGAGAGTAGTGGTTACATCTGGGGACTGAGAAAAGAAATTGGTTGAAATAGAGTATCATGATGACTTTAATGTCATGTACGAAATTTAAAAATAGTGATCTTCAGCAAAAATCATTAAATGTTAACATTTGTGAAATCTGGGTGTTAGCTGTATATCTGAATAGTCTTACAACTGGAGATATAGCTGTAGCTTTTAATGACTAAATATTAATGCGAAATGTGCAACAGTTTTTAGCATATAATCCAAAGAAATGCAAACTATGGGAAAATTAAAAATTCATAAAATATGTTTGAATATAAAAATAGTGTTAGCATTCATAATGGATATGAAGAGAAGGGTACTCCTAAGTAGAGTTGGTGAGAAAATTGCTCTAGTATTTTTGGAAAGTAGTTCAGTAAAATCTACCAGTATTTCAGTACAGTCAACTCTGTGTCACCTCCCTACTCAAACACATTTCCAACAATATGTCTTTTAGATACTCTCATGCAGTATATAACCATTGTGGAATACAATTTGTCTAGGTGTAAAAATGGCACCAACAGAAAAGTCTAGTAATATGCGAAAGTTTCACCATGGTCAATACCAAGCAAACCTGTAAAAGAAGTCACACGTGATGCTACCCATATAATAGCATCTCTGGCATCCCTGCATACAAGTTTAGCTTTATGGATCAGACTGACACCATGTGCCTGGCTCTGTTGAGTAGTGGTTCTACACAGGACACTACTGTGTCCTATACTCCAGGGAAAGGGTATAGAATTTGGCATTGTCTGGACATAGTTTTGGCTATCTCAACTGGGCATTTAGTGGGAAGAGACCAAGGATGCTGTTAAACATAACTGTTGGAAAATTTGCCATGGTACACAGCAGATGATGATGGTATGATCCCCAGAAATGCAATAAGAGGTTGGTTATAGCTGGGAAAAGATGATAGGGTGGTAATGGGCAGTTACAGTGATGTCATAATGTGCCATTGATAACAGAATTATAATAGTTACTGTTTCTTACAAGTTCTGTTCCAATTTATGAAAGTATTTAAACCAGTAATTGATTTTGCAAATACATGACAAAAAATATTTTTTAGGATCACTGTGTTTTAAGAGAGTTAAGAAGTCTATTTTCTGGTAGTTTCCTAAATTTTGAGAATAGGTTCAAAATATTCCATATGAAATATCTTCTATTCCACAATGACAAAAAGAATGAGGAGGAGGGAGCAAGGAGGTAGGTGTTGAATTCTAAAACATAAGTCTGGATGACTGGAAGGAACTTTGCTATTCTATGTATCTTGATGGAATGTAAGTAAAGACTGTCTTGGATAAGACAAAGGGAGAGTTAAACAATTAGGTATAATAGAGGGTAAAGAATTTAGAACATCTGCAAACAATCCTGAAGGAAAAAGAGATCAGAGATCATAGGTGGAGAAAGCTTGGGAAACAATCAGTTATTGGAAAGCTTGTAGTCCCTGAATGACTCTCCATTCCACAATTAACTAAGTCTTTTTTTAAAAAAAAGATTTATCTATTTATGCTTATCAGATCTGGGGTATAGGCCAGAGTCGTAGGAGGTGAGAGGATTCACCAGAGACAGAGCAGGGGGCAGAACAGGCAGATTGACTGAAATACACTGCTGAGGGGAGCAGTGGGTGAGGCAGGCGAGGTCTGGTGCACCATGTAGGTCCCCTCCCTAGCTGGAGATCCAACGCTAACTGCTGTGCTGTGGATGCTTCACAGAGTGGCTCTCAACCCACTGCACCACCAGGGAGGCCCAGAATTAAGTAAGTCTTGACCCAAATTTCCTAGAGTTCCTGAAATGATTGATATGAACATAAATTTTTGGAACACAATGAACATAAAAACTTTTTAAAATTGTTTTAGTGTAACAACTGCTTATATTACTGTGATGATTCTCACCTCTTTTTCTTTCATTTCTTAATTCTCTAAGACTAATTAATTGGTATTCATTCCAAAATTACGGGAATAGAAGGGTAGAGAAGTACAGAACACAAGGTTGAGTGTGAATCTTCTAGAGAAATACGTAATGGAAAGAAATGAGAAAAAAAGTAGAGAGTTGATTACTCAGTTCCAATACAGAGTCTGACGTATTCTCTTACAAGCCTATGGTGAGTTATTAATAGGTTCAGAACACGTAAGACCATGTGACCAAGCACCCAAAATTTGGACACTGTGCTTGTGGAGACTCCACAGCCAAAGGCAGGAGCAGCCAAGTTATTAGGACACTTACTAAAATGCTACAACTGAGCTAACTATAGGCAAATTCTTTAGAGACCTTTAAAACCATATTAATGTTCAGTGTTAGGCTTTCCCCAAGGACCTTTAGGATATTATTCCAAATACATTTCAAATAGAAATAAGGGGTTTCCATATTCTAAAGCTTAAAAACACTATAAATCTCTAAACCTATATGAGTACATTTATCCCTCTTTTATCTTTTCACCCACTAATCACTTTTCATGATTCTGCCTCCTTCATAGAAAGGTTGTGGCACCTCAGAGATTATGTCAACTCTTAAGTCCTGATAGAAAGAGCTAGGAAACTTAAAATGCACAGAAAACGACCATGAATTAAAATTAGTGATCAAATCTATCTTTTTAGTTTACCACTCTACTATAAAGATTTGGACCTAACTTGCAAGTGATACTTTTATGTATTACTTGCTGATTTTCCTTTGACTACCTCTTTTTTGATAGAATATGTGGGTTATTAATTTATTCCTTGAAGTTTACATTTAATATAAGATTTATATGGATGAAAATATGGTTTAATCCTTACCTATAGTCAATATAAGCAGAAACAATTTAAGCACATTACAATACCAAAAATAAAAAGCTATAAAGTTTTCCTGTGTGTAATGCCATACATTATTAATCAAGAGCAAAGAATTAAATATAACCATTTGGATATCATTCCTTTATATTTTCAGAGCCAAGATTTTTCAGGACAACAGTTATAAGCAGACTTTTATAAATGTTCACTTCCAAAAATGACACTCAGTTTATGTTTGCTTTCACATCAAATTTCCTGAATTCTAGGAGACTGGGTACTATGACACATCCTGCATGACACTTCCTAAAGCACAGGAAACTATTTATTGGTATTAAATAAAGAAGCTTTACTAAGCTTCTTTCTGACATTTTTAAAAATTAATGCCTAGATTAAGTAATGTTTTATTTACCTAATATTTTCTCAATCATGATTCTGACAACCTGAAGACAGATATCTAAACTCAAATTACAGAGAGAATATTCTTTTGGCTTTTAATAAAAGGTACTATACTGGAACTGTGGGTTTTGTTTACATAAAAATATAATAATTTGGACACAGGTTTACATTTAGAGAACTTTGAACGTTTGTGACTTAAATATAATTACTGAAACAGCTGATTTGGATTTTGCTTGTATCTGTTTACTTGATTTGAATACTCACCTCCCTAGCCCCTTCTCATACTTTGATTTTTTTTTTTCCACAGCAGTGGGATATATGAAGCTATACTCAAGTCTGATTAATGTCCTAATCCTGCAAAAGCATTGACTAATTATATACTTCCTATTTTGTGTATCTTAATTACATTTCTAACTTTGATTACTTATCCATAAATCATTAATGAATTTTAAGTCTTGCCCATTTTCAATATTATGATAGAGGATATCAGTGGTTACCTTTGTTCCTTATTAACCAGTGGTGTTCAAAAATATCTCCTAAGAATCAGGGAAGCCATCCTTCTGCTCACCTGTGACTATGCAGGTGCTTCTCTTCGCCAACTCTCTCCTCTGCAGGGCAGCAGCCTCCTTCCTGTCCGTGACCTGTACCCTGCTGGGGCTTCCCAGCAAACCTGCCCCTTTTGGAGCAGCTCAACATAACCTGCTGTGTCTATGCAAGTGTCCTTTACTCTTCTGTCCCTTTCTCTAATAAACCTGCTCTTAAAAAAAATCCCCCCAAAAATCACTCCATTAATAATCATTTCCAGGAAGCAAAAGGAACTGTTAATCACTTTTATTTGGGATACGCTCCAAAAACTGAATTTTAAACACAATGCATATCAAAATGCCAGTAGACTCTTTGTAACTATTGTCAACCTGATCCTAAAATTTAAAAGAAATGCAAAGGATTCAAAATAACTAAAAAATTTTCAATAAAGGAAGTCAAACTTGAAGGACCTGAGTTTCTAAAATTCAAAACAAATTATAAAGCTACATAAAACAAGACAGTATGGTACTGACATAAGGAAAAGCATAGGATAGCGCTAATTGTTCAAATAAATTCATCTTTATATTTAATTTACTTTTCACAAAAGTCCTATATCATTTCATAAGAAAAGGTCAATCTTTTCAATAAATGGTGCTAAGAGTCCATTGACTATATACATGCAAAGGAATTTGTTTAGGCTCTTATCTCATGCCATAGGAAAGGAACTCAAAATGGAACACAAAATGAATCATAGACCTAAATGTAAAAACTGATACTGTGGAAGCAATATAAGGGAAAGTAGATTTACTTCTCTATTATCTTTCCACCCACTAACTCCCTCAAGGGAAACTTTTTCAGACAAACCCCTAGCTAGGCTAACAAAGAAAAAATGGGAGAATACACAAATAAATAGGATATCAAATGAAAGAGGACAAATCACAACAGACTCAACAGAAATCGAAAGAATAATTAGAGAATACTATGAGGAAAAGCTACATGCAAACAAGTTCAACAACCTAGAAGAGAGACAATTTCTGCAATTTTACAATCAGCCAAAGTTAGATAAAGAAGATATAGAATATCTAAACAATCCAATTACAAGTAGTGAAATGGAAACAGTCATCAAAGCCCTTCCCAAAAATAAAAGTCCAGGTCCAGACGACTTTACAAATTAATTCTACAAAACATTCAGAACTGAATTAGTACCTATACTACATAAACTATTTCAAAAGATCGAAAAAGAGGGAGTTCTACCAAAGACATTTTATGAAGCCAACATCACACTAATGCCAAAACCGAACAAGGACAACACAAAAAAAAGAAAACTACAGACCAATCTCTCTAATGAACACTGATGCAAAAATCCTCAGTAAAATCTTAGCCAACAGAATCCAACAATGCATCAACAAGATAATCCACCATGACCAAGTAGGATTTATCCCGGGAACACAAGGATGGTTCAATATTTGAAAGTCAATAAATGTAATCCACCACATCAACAAAAGAAGAAAAAAACAAATGATTATATCAATAGACTCTGAGAAAGCTATCGACAAAGTTCAGCATCCATTTATGATGAAGGCCCTTGGAATTCTTGGGATAGAAGGACCATATCGTAACATAAAAAAAGGCCATTTATGACAAGCCCATAGCCAATATCATTCTCAATGGCGAAAAGCTAAAAGCCTTTCCCCTAAGATCTGGAACAAGACAAGGATGTCCTCTTTCACCACTGCTCTTCAAAGGAAGTCCTGGCCAGGGCAATAAGGCAAGAAAAAGGTATACAAGGTATCCAAATAGGGAGATAAAAAGTAAAATTATCAATGTTTGCAGATGATACTATAATATGCATAGAGAACCCCAAAAGCTCTACAGAAAATCTAAACAACCTAATCAGCCAGTTTAGCAAAGTAGCAGGATACAAAATCAACACACAAAAATCAGTAGCCTTCCTTTATACAAACAACCAAGCTGAAGAAGAAGAAATA
>JAGFMF010011668.1:684209-743648 GCA_019455555.1 Galemys pyrenaicus
GGAACTGGAAGGGATTATGCTCAGCGAAGTAAGTCAGAAGGCAAAAGAAAAATACCAGATGGTTCCTCCCCTAGGAGGAATATGAGGGAACCAAATAAGATCAAGGAAAGGAATAAGAACAATAATAATAACAATAAAGATACAGAAACCAAAAATGAAAAGACAAGGACAATTGGAGATACTTGGTGGGGAGGGAAGAGGTGGAGGGTTGAGGCAAGACGGGAGCATGGGGGACTGAGATGATGGTGCACTGGTGATATGGTGATGGGGAATACATAGGGATTACAATTGATGTCAAATATATATAAATTTAAAAAAAGATATGTGTTCTTTTAAGAGTTCATATCATAAATGAAAGTTTAATCTTGTCAAATGCTTTATCTACTTACATGACCATATGATTTTATCTTTCCCTTTGATGATATGGTGAAACACGTTGATCTGTGGATGCTGAATCATCCCTGAATCCCTGAAATAAATTCCATGTGGTCGTGATATATGATACTTTTAATGTATGTTGAATTGGTTTAGTAATATTTTGAGTAATTTTGTATGTTCATTTCTAATTTCATCAGAGATACTTGTCTATAGTTTTCTTTTATGTGTAATGTCCATGTATGTTTTTAGTATCAGAGTAACATTGGCCTTATAAAATGTGTTTGGAAGTATTTCTGTTCGTCAATTTTTTGGAAGAGTTTGAAAAGCATAGGGATTAGTTTGTCTGAAGGCTTGATAGAACTCACTGGTGAAAAAGTATGCTCCTGGGTTTTTGGTTTGGGGGAGACTTTTGATTACTGCTTGAACTTCCTGCTTGTAATTGCTTTGTTCAGGTTTTCTATTTCTGATTTAGTCTCAGGAGGTTTCATGCTTCTAAGAATAGTAAAACAATCAGACAAAACAAAAATATAAAATGAATCCAAAATGGAAAGGGAAACTATTAATATTTGCAGATGAAATGATAATACACATAGAAAATGCTAAAGACACCACTGAAGGCCAAATAAAAACAATAAATCACTAAAATAAATTGGCAGATTACAATATCAATATACAAAAACTTGTTGCATTCCTACATGCAAACAATGAACATAAAGTCATCAAAAAACAATCCCACTATAATTTTACCAAAAAGAATGAATAAACTAGGTGAAAGACCTGTAAAATGGAAACTATAAGACATTTTAAAAGAAACCAAAGACACAAAAGTTGAAAGATATTTCCTGTTCATGGATTTGAAACATTAATATTATTAAAATGTCTACCTTATGTAAATAAACATACTGATTTAATGCAACACCTACTAAAGTTTCTATGGCATTCTTCAAAGAAATAGAGTAAATATTGCTGAAATTTACATGGGGCCACAAAAGTTCCTGAGTATCCAAAGTAATTCAGACCAAAAAAAAAGAAAAAAAGAAAAGAATAGTAGTGGTATCATACTCCACAGACTTGATACTACAAGTTACTGTAATCAAAAAGTATAGTACTGCAATAAAAATAAACACAGAGCCCAAAGGAACAGAACTAAGGGTCCAAAATAAAGCCACACTTAAATGGACCATTAAGGGGCCAAAAAGTATGCAATGGAGAAAGTAAAATCTCTTCAACAAATGGTACTGGATTACCACATGAAGAAGAATAAATCAAGACCACTATCTCACACCAGGCACAAAAAATAAACACAATATGAATAAAAGACATGAAGACCTGAAACCATAAATTACATGCATGAAAACAGAGGGAAACACTGTAACCCTAGCTTCAAGCATATTATTGGGGTGTCAACTACCAACGCCAAGGGCAATAAAAGCAAAAATAAATGGGTCTATATCAGAATAAAAGGCTTTTCAAACTGTCATTGAAATAAAAGATACTGTACTGAAGGGGAGAAAATAGTTTCACCCTACATATTAGGGGCTGACAGAATATCGACAAAGAACTAAACAACAAAACAAAAAGAAAATAAAACAATCAACAAATGGGTAGCAGTGCAAAATTGATACTTCTTCAAAGACTACAGAGGGTCAGTCAAAAGGCACATGAAAGAATGTTCATCATCACTTGTCATCAGGGAAATACAAACTAAAACCAGAATGATACAGTAGCTCACACCTGTTGTATACCCTTTATCAAAAAGTGTTGAGGGGTGAGGTTGCTCAGGGTCAGAATAAGAGAGAACCCTTGTACACTCCTGATGGAAATGTAGAATGGGCCAACCCCTGTCAAAAACAGTATGGAGGTTTCTCACCATTTTAAAAATAACTACCATATAATCCAGATATTCTACTTATAGGTATCTACTAAAAATACAAAAAGATTAATTTGAAGGAACATATGAATTCCTATGTTCAGTGCAGCACCATTTACAATAGCGAATTTATGAAAATATCCTAAGTGTCCAGAGAGAGAAGAGTGAATTAAAGAGATATAGTATATATCTATAGATATATAGATAGATAGATATACACACAATGGAAACTACTCAAATGTAAAAATAAGATGAAATATTGCCTTTTGTTATAACATGGATGGAAGCAGGCTAAGTGAAATAAGTCAGACGAAGAAAGACAAACACTAGGTGGTTTTGTTCATATGTGAAACAGAGAAAAAAAAACAAACTAAAAGGAATGGATAAAACTAAACAAAAACAAACCCTAGAAAAATGACTGTAGAATTTGGGGGAGGGAGGACAGGAGTAATGAAGGGAGGGAAAAGGTAGGAAGTCTAGTTGGACTATGGTAGACAACTATGGGCACCATGAAAGTGATGTGCAGCACAGTAACATAAATATGGAGAATTTGAAAGTGTACTACTAAATCATATACAGTGTTTTAAACCAATGTCAGGGCAACAATAATAAAAAAGAAAAAGAAAAAAAAATCCCAACGTAACAAAAAAAAAACAATCTCTGTAGAGCATTCCCTGGTGGTGCAAGGGATTAAACACCGCATTATGAAGCATCCACAGCCGCTGCACCACGAGTTCAATCCCCAGTCAGGGAGCTAACCCACATGGTGCAGCAGACCTCCCCTGCTTCACCCGCTGCTCCTCTCAGCAGTCCTCTTCAGTCCATCTGCCTGTTCTGTTCCCCATTGTCTCTGGTGAATCCTCTCACCTCCCGCTACTCCAGCCTGTACCCCAGCTCTTCTTTGCATAAATTAATAAATCCTTTTAAAAATATGCTATGTAATTAGCATAATTAGTGACTAAGGAAATGCAAATTAAAACCGCAAACTAACACTGTGTAGCACAAAACATGGAAACAATCCAAATTCCTACTGAAACTGATGAACAGATAACCTGAATGTTATATACAGATACATCTATATTTAAAATATCTTATAGCTATAAATACAATATACATACATAAACTTGATGTTTGTGTATATAGAACATACATCTATAAGTGTATATATAATACATCCATGTTATCCAAGCATTCCTACATTTACATATATAAATTATGTTATATCTAAACAGCAGTTTATTATTCAACAAAAAGAATGATCTACTGATGCATGATCTACTTTGCTACTGCAAAGATGAACCTCAAAAATATGCTAGGGTAGACCAAAGTTGAGATTATTTCATTTATATAAAATGTAAATTAACAGAAAGAGAAAGAACATCTTTCTTTCTTACCTGGGGGTTTGAGCAGGAATACAGTAACTACAAATGACTAGAAGGGAACGCTTTGGGTGATGGAAATGTTCTAAAGTGGAATTATGGTGATGGTCGCACATTCTGTAAATGTACTAAAATCAGTTAATTGCACATTTGGGTGAATTTATGGTATGCAAGTCATACCAGAAAAAAAATCATTTTTTATTTGTTACATTTCAAATAATATTTATCTCCTGCCAAAATCAACTTAACCATGAATCTAACTTACTGATAAAAATTAGGTTATACTTTGAAAATGTCTATATAGGAACTTTAATCTTAAGATATTGATTCAGTACTTTGTAAAATGTTACTACAGAGAACTGACCTATTTTGGACTAATTCTACATGAAGCTTGATAGACAAATAGGAACTAACCATATTAATATACAAAATGAGGCACAAAATAATTTAATTTATACACTTGACCTTAGTCAAAATGCCGAGAAGTGATTAATAAATTTATAGAAACTTCCACAATGAAACACTCAAATATTCGACTTTGTCAATTATATTTATATTAATATTTCTATAATAAAAGACCCCAATTTTCTATTTTATTGTGGTCAAATTTTGAAATTCTATTTCCTTTACCTGCGAACACAAACCAGTGTCAGATATGACAAAGTGCCTTTGTCAACAAGTGAACTGCTTAGCTATAAACTGAGCACACAAAAATATTTACTGGTTATATAATTCTTTAACAGTAGAAATATATCACATTATTGTTGCTATTATAGTTACACAAATTCAAATTATAATGGAGATTTACTGATAAAATTATCTGTCTACTCCTCCTAGCATATTAATATTTTTGACTGCTAACTCTAATAAGTTTTTTTTTTTTTTTTATTTTGTAGAAGACCTGGGGAGTAGGCCAGAGGTGCAGTGCATGAGAGGATTTACCAGAGACAGTGGGAAGCAGAACAGGCAGATCTACTGAAATACACTGCTAAGGGGAACAGTAAGTGAGACAGGAGAGGCGCTATCCCATGTATGGGTTAGCTTCCTGGCCAGAAATTGAACTCAGGCCTTAGAGATTATAGCTCGAGACTTAACCCCTTGGCAACCAGGGAGGCCCTATCTAATAAGTTTTACAGGACTGCTGACTTCTAAATTTTAGAGTATGAGTAAGTAGATAACATTTGTTACTTTATTTCAGCCACTTAAGAGTTAGCATTTAATTCATCTTCAACCCAACCATATTGTACTGCCATTTCAGTTTAGTAATCTTTCACAAAAGGTGTAATTTTTTTAAAAAAAGATTTATGTATGCATTCAAGAGCTGTAGGGGTGTAGGCCAGAGGTATGGGAAGCAAGAGGATTCACCAGAGACAAGAGTGGGGAGCAGAACAGATGAATATACCAAAATATACTGCTGAGAGGAGAAGCAGGTGACAAGAGAGGTCTGCTACACTATGTGTGTTAGCTCCCTGGCCAGGGACTGAACTCATGCTGCAGGGGCCTATAGCTTGGTAGTGCTGAAACTTAATCCCTTGCACCACAAGAGAGGACCCCAAAAGGTATAATTTTATCCTGAGTTTCTAAATATTCCTCTACACCATACCCAGGTTTTTATCCATATCTGAACCTAGTGGTATGGTATCCACTTTAAATGTAAAGGCATGTTTCTTCTTTACTTCTGCTGAATTTTATTTTTTAATGTTTTATTTATTTATCATACAAGAGTTGGGGTATAGGCCAGAGGTGTAGGGGGTGAGAGGATCACCAGAGACAGAGTGGGGAGCAGAAAAGACAGAGCTACACTAAAGCAGAAGAACACTGAGGGGAGCAGCACACGGATGAAACAGAAGAAGTCTGCTTACACCATGTGGGTCCCCTCCCTAGCCAGGGATCAAGCTTGTGCTGCAGGGCTGCAGAAGCCCCACAGTGCAGCACTCAACCCCTTGCACCACCAGGGAGGCCCTGATGAATTTTATTTTATGAAAATAACTCATGAAAAAGCTGGCATTAAGTCTCCTAAATACTTCACATAAAAGTTGTTGGTGAGAGCTAGAAATAATTTAGCTCTACTAACTTCTATGTTCTTGAATGGGAAGTTTCAACTTTTGTGTACTTTTTCACCTAAAGAGTAGGGTAACATTTATACTTACATCAAGGCCCTGTAATAATACCTCTCAGCTAGTTCATATTGGTAACCTATTAAATAATAGTTTTAAGTCTATAAAATCCTTTCTTACTCAATAGCATCTGACTGGGTTTAAGGGATGGTAAAATGTAAGGTCAAGAGGTGTCCAAGTATACTGTAATTATAGTGCAAAAAAAAGAATTAAAATTCATTCAGGATGCTAGGAGTCAGTAGTTTGGTGAGTGTAAGTCTAGTCATAGGCTCCTGAGCACTGGCAGTTTTCAGAGCCACTAAAGTGGAACCTGTTCTCAAAGTTTGGCCTACCCAAGAATTAAAGTGAATTTTGTTTAAATATATCTCTTAGGTTCAGGCTCAATATCGAATTATAATTCTTTTTTTTAAAGATTTGTTTATTTATGCATACAATAGCTGGGGTACAGGCCAGAGTTGCGGGAGGTGAGAGGGTTCACCAGAGACAGAGGGGGGAGCAGAACAGGCAGACTGGCTGAAATACACAGCTAAGGGGAGCAGCGGGCCAGGCAGGAGAGGTTTGCTGCACCATGTGGGTCCCCTCCTTAGCTGGGGATCGAACTCTAGCTGCTGTGCAGTGTGTGGATGCTTCACAGAGTGGCATTCAACCTGCTGCGCCACCAAGGAGGCCTTAGAATTACAATTCTTAAGGGAAGTTCCCTACTCCTGTGCCTACCTTCATGCCCACCATTTTAATACAAGTATCTGCAAACCAGACTTGAAACAAACACAGCCTCAGTAAGAGAACCAAGACAAAGCTGGGAAACTATAACTTTACATGCTAATGAGATGAAAAATGCTTCGATATTAGTTTTATAAATGGAAAACAAGAAAAGCAAGACATTTAGTAATGCCCAGGCTCATCGGCTCCAGTCCCTGATCTTCTGAATTAAGGTGACTAAAGAGTTAATTTATTGCAAAGACATACACATTAATTATGAAATAGTTTTCTTGCTGGAACAGGCCAGTACTAAACTATCTAGTCTCTACAGGCCTTCCCCCGCCACCACCACCATGTAATTCTGTACAAGTTTCTGAGGAGCAGTGGAATAGTTGAATTTCATTTTCTCACTTCGTTCAGTCTAGTAATTGACATTAGAATAAAGATGAGATGGAGACAAGATGATGTGCTTAGTATGGCTGTACCCTAAACGCAGTGTTCACCAAATTATGGACCTCACTTGGCTAAAGGAATCTTAAAACTTCCTTTTAGGAAATCCCACAAATCATAATCCAAGAAGGCCTACTGGTTCCCTCATGGCCTCAAAGCATGTCAGGATCACTTCCCTAACACAATTCCCAACTATCAGAAACCTGGAAGTATGATTATTCTCTATTTTGCTAATAGAAAACCATAAAACCGTCTGGGGTGAAAAGTAATTGCAGTCAAGCGAAAACATTCAATAGCACATGAGCTCAAGAAAAATGTGCTCATTTTGCGTTGCAAAAAACATACTTGAATACTCCTACAAAGAATTGCCTTATTTAAAAGAATACTATATTTAACTAATAAACTGCATGTATACAACATTAATATTAATAAATATCATTAACTAAACTATTACTATAGGAGCAAAATTTTTTCCTAATATTTGTTCCCCTGTCTAAATTCTCTCAGTATGAGACACAAATTAATACATGAATAAGAGTTTAACTTTCGATGTACAATGTCATTTGTTCCATTAGCATGATAATTCTTTTTATTAGACATCATTACAACGTCCTTAATTGAGACAGGAGTATTTACATATATTCCCACTCTAAATATAGAACTTTCTCTCAAGTCACACTGCCAACAGGACTGTGATCATCCACATCGTTCAAAATTTTATACCGGAAAGTTAGAGTATCTTGCATAGATGTATACTTAAAGTTAATAAGGAAACAGTATTCGCTAAATCAAATAACTGTGCTGAACACAGGGATCATAAAAAATTGAGACAAAGATAGTATCTCTTTCAGATTAAGAAATACCTTGAAGCAAGGAACTATTGTAGTTATTTTTTTGTTCTCTAGGCATTCATCAGAGGTGTATCTTGCCCACTACTCATAAATATCTTGAGTATGTGTTGATTTCTTGAAAACAGTATTACGATGAACGTGGTTATACATAAATATTTGAACATGTTACGATTATTCCTAAAATTGATATCTATGTAAAGAATTGCTAAAAAGGGTCAGCACATTTAAAACTTCAATGCACGCCACACAAAATATGCACCAATATAGTTCCTGTAATGTGTAAGATTAAGCATTTCCAAGCATGCCTACTGAATATTAACCTGTATAATTTGTGCACTCTTATGGACCAATAAAATTTTAAGTTAGCTTTTTCACAGCTTACCAATATATTTCTTTTCAGCTTATATATACTAGAACATTAACTACAAAGTGTTTATCAACGGTACTAAGGTTACAGATGTTTTTGTGTACTTCTAAAGCTTCTATACTTGACATGTATTATTCTATAATCAAGTTTTATCTTTTTAAAATACTAATAAAGAACTCTACAATCAGATACAAAAACAGAAGGCCTAATAAAAAATGAACAAAAGAACACAAACTTGGCAGGAAAGGAAGTGAAAATAAAATTACAAAAAAAGCTGCTTAGCCTCAGAAGTAATAAGAAAAAAAAAAAAAACAAATTCAAGCTATACTGAGATAACATTTTTCAACTATTAAATCTAACACACAAAATCACAAAAGATTGAAAATTGTTAATAATATCCATACTGGTAACAATCTGTGGGAAAGAGTATTCTCATTGTCTCCTGGCCTGAGAGCATAAAGTGGAACCACTTTTAGGGGGTACAATCAGACCATGTCTCCCCAAATTACCAATATACTTGCTTTTGACAGAGATACACTACACAGAATGTTGTATGTATAGAGTCCTATATACTTAGCACTCTTTATAACAGGAAAATACTGGAATCAACTGAATGTACAGCAACACCAAACTCATTAAGTACATTATGGCACACCGAAAAAAGGTATCTACCAAAGGAGAAAGGGGACTGTCTTTATGAATGCATATGAATATTTTCATATATTATATATCTACACAAAGATGCACTCTATATGTACACATATATTATATACACACATATATGTATTATATGTGTTTGGTATCAACTACCTTTGGATGATACACTAGAAACTAACACCCCTGGTTATCGCTAGAAAAGAATACTAATAAACGGGAAAGAGGTGTTGAAGACCAGTGTCACACTGCATACTTTTATAAGTTCTGTGTGGTAGCGTTTGTTCTTATAATTTTGAGAATGATTCTGTTTTGCCTATAAGTGTAAATGATAGTTAAACTGAGCCCAGGATTATTTTTTCTCATAGCTCTAAAGCTATCAGTTCCTATCCTCTCATGCTTAGTACTACTGATTCCATCTCTAATGTCAGCCTGATACTTATTACACAGTGGACAAATCTTCCTCATCAAATGCGGGAAATGTTCTTTTTTAATCTTTGATTTCTGAAGAGTTGGCCACAGCATACCCAGGTTTGGTTCTGTGCTTGTGCTGCTCTGAGCCTGATGGTTGTTCTTGCAATCTGAAGGTGTGTGTCTTCCTCTATCTCTGACAGATTTCATTTTGATTTAAAAATGAACAACCCTCTCACCTCTACCTAACCAACACTGGTTCTATCAATTAATTCAATTGGAGTCACTGAATTAAGTAACACCCCTACACATCAGCCAGAAAACACACATGCAGCATGTGGAATGCTCACAAGTACAGATGCCTCCCCTCTCACTGCACACAATTATTTCCAGTCACTCTGTATGTTTGCCAAGAGACAGCTCTGTTTGAATACATGCAGGCACTTTGTAATTACATAATTTAACCAAGCACTAAATAGTAAAGTTCGTAAAATATAAGTGCAAAATATGTTTTTACTTGCACGAAAATTTTGGAAAAACTTGGGAGAGGTAAGTTGCTAAAAAACGATTGCTCTAATTTCATTGGGATGAAAATTTGGAAATGTTAAAAGTCCAGGATGCTACAAATAAACTTCCTTGCATTTGTCTTTAATTTTTCTTCCAAATCCAGAGGTCTCTATTGGAAATTGGTTCTGGTGCATGCTTAGACTTACTAGACCACTACACTTAAAGCATGTTTGAACCTGGCTGATGGGTGTATTGTTTTGTGATTTAACTACAACCACTTTAGAGTATATGAGAATGCATCTTTAAGCTTCTATCCCAAAGTGATTTTTAAAAATTCATTTCTACTAGAAAAACTTTGGATTGCCTAATTCGATGATCATGACTCATGACTTTTGTTAATACTTTACATCTATCTGTTTTTTATATTAATTTCTGGGATAAATTCTGGGTTTGGTCTGCCAGATCACAAATTTACATTTCAGTGTATCTATGCAGCTTTTGATTCAAATTATCATGTAATTTTAGTTTCTGAGCATCTTTTTTTATGTTGTTTTTTCATTAATACATATGTACTCTATTCTGTTCTTCTATTTACTTTATTCACTTTATTGCTTCATGTATTAACCAGAGTTTGCTGATTCTCCTTTACATTATTTGTTTTCTTGAATGTCTGATATTTTTGAGAAATACTTTTGGTATCCCGTTTACCTATCTGTTATGACCACTCTAGTTACCTGGTCCTACAGGTGCAGGGAGCCAAGAGTTCATCTTCTGTTGTCACCAAATCACCCATGAATGCTTTGCTGCTGTTCTCCCCACTCTTGTCTGGGGGCACACATTATGCTTCTGCTGCTTGGCATCAGTGGACAACAGTGGACAAAATAAGCCAATGATGCTGTGTTGTCATGGCCCCTTCTGTTCATGGTATTCCCTTTAACTGCATGCACATGGCATCCCTGGCACAAGTACCAATGTGCAAAGATGTTTTCTAATGTCTGAGTTTTCCATTCATCCAACCCAACTGTTGTCAGTCTTTCAGGAGTTACTGAAATGTGATCTCCTTATGGTATTCTTTCACAGACTTACTTTGTATATCTTTAGTTAGGGAATCTTTTCTGACATTCCTAAGATTTAGCTTGAAGAGAGGAAGTAGATATATGAGGTTAGTTTGCAATCTTAGTTGCTTCTTTTCAATGCTGATTTCACATCCAGCCCAGTTCTCTAGTGACACCTTCCCTTCTGGCCTTTACTGGTACTTGATAAAGTGCTTTGGCCAATGCAGCTGACCACCCCCAACACACACACATACATTTTATTTTTCAACACTTGCCAAAGCATTATATACTTGAATGTGAGTAATGGAGTAAATAGAAGAAAAAGAATTTACAGTGGACAGCAAATTCCCTATCAGTAATCACAATGACTACTGTATAAAACTCTAAGATTTGAGAAGTTAACATACTAGTAGAAATCTTTGTCATTCTGGAAAAATAATCTATGTATTATTTAGTAATTTCATATCATTTTAATAATTTATCTAAAGAGAACCACAGGCAAGGTATGTATTGATATAGTTTACCTTGGCCCACTGCTTGCACATGCTTTAAAAAAGAAGTTATATCAACTTTAAGCAAACGTAATTGTAATACTTTATTTTTTCCTAGTTCAGAACTCTGGGAGGAATGGGGGAAAGAATTAGCCATTCCATTGTCACAGATGCAGCCACCTTTGCCTTTACTCTTGTGATCCACTCAGATCCCAGACCCCAAAGAAAACAAAGGAGGAGGGTTGTCAGCCTGGAAGGAAGGCAGAGGCAGGAGGAGAAGAACAGGGATTGGTATTTCTGTGGCCACGCACCACCCACCACCCCGCAATGTCCTGCAAAGGGCATGAATATTTTTTCTAAATGCTGTGTCCACTTTAAAGTCTCTTTTTACGTTTTAAAGGTGGCTTAAACTCAACATGTGTACAACATTGTCCATGGCATTTTTTTTACAAACCCAGAAACATCCCCCTGTTTCTTGTCAGTGACCCTATACCTCTGACTACATCTCAACAAACATCTGTGCTCTGTTTCAGCTATACTAGCCTGCCTGCCACTAATGGTTATGCTCTTCTATAAAATTTAACTTGTTGCTTTTGTGTATTTTAATTTTTAGAAGCTGTTATTTAAAACCTAATTTGTTGCACTTAGTGATTTTTATTTTCTGCTAAGATCTAGGTATGCTATCATGTGTTAAAAATGAAGCACCATTATAGTGTGGGGGGCATATCTACAAGTATGCATACTTCAGTTAGCTGTATTTCCCTCTTTACAACTGAGACTAGCAAGTAAGGCAGGCAATCTCCTTGAAATATGCCAAGGCTTCTTCTTTTGTATTTTCCTCATCTACACAATGTCTTACTCATAGGAATGGTTCAACACATTTTTCACTGGTTAGCACTATTATGTGTCTTTTAGGTCTAATATATGATGCAAATAAAATTACTTTGCAATATTAAGAATACTAAGGGGAAACAGTAACAGCATTTCATGCAGATACTACCACATATACATACACAATCCATGTGTTTATAAATAGGGAAAATAAGACACCAAAAGAATAAGTAATTTGAAGAGGCATAGCTTGACCCTCTATCCAAAATTTCCATTCTACAATTTTTCTTTACTGCACAAGTTACATTAATATATGGAGAATGAATTGCCAATACTACAAATGTTCATCACGCTGCAAAAGTGGAGATCAATTTCCTTTGCTAGAGACTTTGTGATCCACTCAAATATGTAATAACCCCAAAGGTGTGGAAGAGTTCAGGCACCAGTAGGCATAATTAACCACTGAGAGAGGTAAAGGGAAATGTACTTACTGATATAGTCTAAGTGACAATCTGGAAACTTTACTAGCTGCAAAGAAAAAAACTGTTGCAAACCTAAGGCAGCTGCATTTAGAAATAATTAGACCACACATAAACACATTATGATTCTTCATGTTAAAATTACAGGTAAGCAAGATTCTGAAAATACAGAGGAGCAAGAATGCAGTTGTGATGAGCAGTAGTTAGACAGTAGAGCCCATGCTCTGGCAGACAAGGCTTTTCAGATCTGATCTCACCAGACATTTTCCCTTAATGCACCTTCCAGTTCAGCCACAGGAGACTTTATTTTCATTCCCACTTTCACATCTCCACTCACTCTCTTCCCCGATCTAAAAATACTCTTCAGCTTTTTAATAGCTTGGGAAAGCCTCTCCATGCTTCAAAATCCAATTAAAATGTCTGCTCTGGGAAGTCTTCCCTGACTTCCCTAACTGGACTTTACCTTTAATGGAACATTTAACTCACTGTGCTAGTATGTCACTGTTTCGTGACTAGTGGTATCATATATACTTATATATGATATCCTTCTCCTATATGTGAGTCCCTAAAAGTCAGGGAATTTAGCTCTTCATGCAGGACCTATTGGACATTTAATATTCAATAGACTTTTAATTCTATTATCCAATTTTAAAATTAAATCATCCAATTCTCTGTACTTATGAAAATTGAAGCTCAGACAAGTAAGGCACTTGTCAATCATCAGGGAACAAGCCAATGTCAGAGCTCAGATAACAAATTGTGCCCTCTCTTTCCTAATCCACCCTCATAAAGGAAAAGGACTGGCATGGTAAAGTGTCTGGAGTAACAAACCCACCCTTCTTGGCTATTTGCCTAACTTTTTGCTCAGTCTGACTGCTACACTGTATTGCTGGCAATGTCAGTTTTCCTCAATAACAAAGACTTCCCAGTTCAGAGCATATACATATGTGGCAAATAGGAAAAGTGAGAATAAGTCCAACATGATAAACAGGGAGGTATGTGAAACTCCTATTCAGTCTATGAAAAACCTACTCATAATTCTAACTTTGCTCCCTTAAGTATGGAGAGAAAGCATAGTTCATTTGGAAAATCTGACCCAAAGTCTACATTTCAACACAGTGAAACACTTTATCCCCTATTGCTTCTACCACACCAGGAACTTTCTATATGTAATTAGTTAATCCCCTGGCCAAAAACTAGTGGACAATGAAACCCCCACAAAATGTTTCCTCCAGTGAAGTGTTCGAATATCAGTTCCACAGAAAACATTTTTAAAAGCTTTCATGTAATTTTTCCGTGCCAATTTTTTTTCACTCATGGCTAAAAATGTCCATATTTGAATATTCATCATTATGAGCATCTGGTAAAATATAGCCCTGTCCAGCAATTTACATCATTTGACTATGGGACCTTAGAAAGGAATAGGTAAAAATTTCCAGTTTTATTTTGATCGTATTTTTAACCATCTTTTTCCATTTAATGGCTTTGGATAGTTCGAATGTGCTGATACTTTCTGCTATCCATTACTATTGGATTTTTCTCCAAAAGAACAGGTTGCTTTCAGATAAGTGCTTATGAATTTCATGGAAGGTTCAGTACAAAATGAAGCCACAAATGACAATATTTTTGTGAATTTTGCCTCAAACTAATAGTAAAAATCATGTGATGATGGCTATATAACAATGTGAATGCCACTTAACTGTATAACTACGATACGCAAATGATAAATTTGATCTTACGTATATTTTAACACACAATAAAGATCAACTTAAGAGGAGGTAATGAATATCCCAAACCTTGAGTCAAGAAGGGGGTGACAAACAAAGGATAAATTCTATCACTGAAACAAAGCAGATGGTTTTTACTTTCTAATTCCAACAGACCTTTTAGCAAGTTTCTCACCTTGCAACTTTCCTCCATGAGGTTAGAGAAGAAAAGGGACTATTACTCAATGAATGGAGAGCTTAGTAGACAAAATGGTAAATCACCGACCCATCACCCTTTGAATGCTGATTAGATTCTAATGTCATCCCTTAATAAACAGCTCCCAGCTTTCCAGCTTACTCCTCAACACCTGAATGGTGAACAGGTGTCCAGGGTGGTTGTGAATGTGTTTCAATTCTAGACAGCTGCCAAAATGTAATTCCCTAGAAAACTGTTCTGACAGCTTTGAAGTAGGACATTTAAAAAAACATACAAGATAACAGATGAGGAACTGGGACAGGGAGGCTGGGGGGGGAGGGGGCAACACAGAGATTCAGCTGTGAGCATCCAGTTTCCTAAAACACACCTTTTGGTAGGCTTATTTGGAAAAATCCTGGAGAACAGAAAGAAGAACTAGTGGAAAGAAGTTACAAAGTGACTAGTCCATATAATATGTGGAAGAAACTTGAATTACTTACAAAGATAAGGCCAGCTACCCTTCCAAGTAGCCTTCCCTTTCACTGACTGCCCTGGAGTTGTGACATCAGAGGCAAACTGTCTAGACCCAGGGTGGTGCTGAGTGGGGTGGAGTTCAGTGGGAGCATTTTGCAAGTGGAAGAGATGCAAGCAAATCAGCTTGGTCTAAGGAGAAACGGGAGGAGGGAGAAGTGCAGAACTTACCAGGCCACCTCCACAGGTGCTGAAAGAGGCCAGCGAATCAGGGTGCCCTAGTACCGCCCCTGTATAGAAGCAGGCGGTGTCCGGTGGCACAGGAGGACGCAGGACAGCAGCTGCCTGCGTGGGGCCAGGGCCCAGACTGGGCCACTGTTCTACTGCAAAGCCCTGTGCCAGGAAGCGGCCATCTCTCCTGAGTAGTAGGTATAGGTCCCTGGAGAAGGCTGGGATCCGCAGCAATACTTCATCACTGTCATGGTGGGCTTGCTGAGCAGGAGGTGGGGATGGGGGCGGCTGTGGGGACAGAAGTGGCTGCCATGGGACTGGAGCACCAGGAGACAGGGCAGCAGCCCCACTGGATCCCCGAGGCAGCTCCTGCGATTCCAGTTCTTCATCCTCCTCCACTGTGGGAGGTGGTGGGGGCCGGGACTGATGCTCAGATTGGCTCTCCAAGGGCTCCTCCAGTGGTGCGGGGGCCACAGAGCGCACCTCTCGTGAGCTGCCAGCCGCCTGCACCCTGCCGCCTGCAACACCACCACCACGCACCCAGCTTAGGTCCGTGCTGCCCCCGCTGCCGCCTGCAGTTGCTTCCACTGACTCCCGGCGCCAGAGTGCAGGAAACACGACTTCCCACTCCTCGTGTTCGGGGGCGAAATGCAGCCCTGCGGGCGGGGCAGACAGAGAAGTGCAGGGCTTAAAGTGTCGAGGTTCCAGTAAGTACAAGCATTTGCAGGTTCTCACTCCATTAAAGATACAAGACGCTTGCTTTAACCACCGAGACCACCCGTCTAGCCCTGAAACTCTTGCAACCCCTAAAGCCTTGCGATCAGATTACAGACCCTAGCATTTTCAAAATAAAAGTGCGATTATTGGGGGTGGAGGGAGGCAGACGAAATGGGTCAGCAAAGTTTGGTGACAGCACTTAGTTACTGCAAGGAAAACTGGAGCAAAGACTTTAGCACAATTAAATTATTTTCGTAAGTGTATGTCAGAGTAAAGCATTATTATCAATTGGTATTTTTCTCCAGGTGCCTTAAACATCCCTTTGCAAATATTATTTATCACATTAGAGGAAAATAAATTATTTCACAACGTTTAAAACGAGGCGGGTGGAAGTGTCTTGGCTTTCTAAGCATGACCCGCTCACCCGTACCAGCATGCTGGTTTTTACTGCTACCCACTGAGCCCTGCTCACCATGCACAAATTGCACCAAAGACAAATTGCTGAGGGAGTTGGAAAGCCGAAAGCCACGGAAAAACTTACCTGAAACAATCCCATTCGAAAATACTCCCAGCTGGTAAAAAAGGTAGCAGTAGCAGAAGTGAGTCAGAGTCGGGCACATCTTGCTGCCCTTCCCCAAACACTGCTCCCGAGGCCCCTGGGCTCCCAGCCCTGCGCGCACCTCCTTGCGCGATCCTCCCTGGCGCTGCTGCCTCCCGGAGCGCAAGGAGGCTGAGCGGTGAGTTTGCCCAAGCCCTTTGTCTGCTATTGGGGTGGGGGGGGGGGGAGAGATAGGGAGGGTGCTGTGTGATTCCTAGAGGCTGCCTGAGCACGGGCGGGGTGGAGTGGGGAGGAGGAGCGGGGGCAGGCAGCGCCCCCACGAAGCTCAGGTCCCTGGCGAATTAGGTGATGAGTCTATTTTCTGTGTTCTGGATGTTGTAGGAATTTCCCAAGCCAAGCAGGCTAGATCCAGAGCCCCACAAAACAGCCCACAATCAGTCAAGAGCCAGTAGGCACAGGGAGGGCAGTGCTGCCTGAGGACAGGCGGGACTGCAGCCGGGCAGAGGAGCCCTGGTGTCTGATCCGAACCTCCCTGGTGCACCGCAGTCCCAGCAACCTGGTGTGCCAAGCTACTGCACACTCCTCCCAAGTGCTAAAGGATTTCACAGGCAGCAGTATGGGAGGTAACTGGTAGGGGTGAGCGAGGGAGAAGGGAGACACCATACGGGATGTGGGATGTGGAGAAGAAAAGATTCAAGCAGACCACAAAGAAAAAGGGGCCAAGGGATGCCCGCCAAGTGTGACTTTGTGGGACAAAGGTCCCAGAACACAGCACACGTGCTCACACACCTAGTTGCAATGGGGTGGGGACCCAAACTCCCTCACCTGACTCCCCATTGGCCAGTCTGGGAGGGCTGATTTGCATCTTTACACCGCCCCCTAGTTCCCCAGGCTGAGGTGTGTGCAGGTAGAAGTGCCAGAAGTGCCGCCCCCTTCCAAACCCATCCCCTAAATCTGCAGCTCCTTTTGTCCAGTTCTTCCCCATCTGTGCAACACACAAAGCAAAACTTTCTACAGACTTGAGCACAAAGCTGAGGCCCCATTTTCCAGAGAACTTTGGTTTGTCTTCCCATCTTTGTCTCTGGGAGTTTTCTGAGCCTGGAAATAATGTAATTCGTCATGGGGTGTGCTTCAAAGATTCCCAGGATATTAGACACCCTGACATTTCTGAGTACCTATCCCACCTTATCTTTCCAGCTTCTGCTTCATCAGAACTATCAATTTCCTAACCGTGCCCCCTCCCACCCCCAACCCTGGCACACAGAAACACACAGACACCATGTATACATCGCACACATTACTAAAGGAGGCGACATTAAGAGGGATGACATTAAATATAGATGCTAAGCATGTCAGACTAAGTGAGATTATTTTGCCTTTTGTACCCTTTTTGTGACATATATTTTCTTATTTTTATATCTACTCAAATATAAAATATCTGCCTTTTTTGAGGGGAAATTCAACCTTATTGCTTCTTTGTTATAGATCTTCAGCGTACCTATTACTCTTTCTATACCTCTCCCTTTGTCACATCAAACCTTTCACATCAGACGCAAGGATAATTTATCTAACCTGCCATTTGTATCTTTTGGACTAGACCAGATACCTAGAAATGAGAGCTAATGCAAATTATCTAGAAAAAAATTCCTGCACTGAGGTTGATTCCCCACATCCTTTGTTGTTTCACCTTCTGTTCCTGGAGTCAAAGGTGACTACCATGCCTCTTACTGAGGCAGATGATCTTATTTCAAAGGAAAGCCATTGTTTGAATAAGCTGGATCCTAGAAGTTGACCAGAGTTTAAAACAAACATGAGTTGACTCTAGGTGTATTTGTCAAGACTGTTCTACCTCTAAGACTGTCTTATAAAGTTTCTACAATAGGAGTAACTGAAATGTGGGTTTCTAGGCTCTCAAAAAATATCTGGGTTACTTAGAAGCTTATACACTCCTTCCTGTGAAACTCAATTATCAGAATGAAAACTAGGCAAGAAATTACACACAGTTTATTTTTTAAAAATTTAGCAAGTTATTAAGGTGGAAGGATAGTTTCAATGAGACACCTCCACTAAAATATGTGCACTAAGTAAAATAATTTTTGTTTAACAACAATCAAAAAAGATGTGAGTAAAATTGTAGAAGGAATGCACATTAAATTGTATGTTTTTGCTGGAATATATTTGTGATTCCTTAAAGCTGGTTCCTAAGTGATTAAATACACTCACCAGCAGAGGTTGGCTATGCAAATTTCTACCTCTCCCCTTTATTGCACCTCCCCTCCAACTCACCCTCCCTGCTAATCTCCCATGGTTGAGAGATTAATATTGATTGTTACAGACAGGTCTGTCTAATTATCAGCTAGCTCTACTCTTTTCTCCTACTTGAAATACTGTTACAATATACTTGTAGAATTACAAAGACTTTTTAAAATCTAGTTACTTTTTTTCCTTCTCCTAACTGATGTATATTTGACATCATTTGTAGTCCCCATGGAATTACCATCACCCAGTTCACCACGCACCATAACCTCAGTCCCCTGTGCTCTTTCTGCCCTCATCCCATTCACTCTTCCTCCCCACCTTCCCAAAGTGTCTCTGATTTGTCTTTGTCTCTTACAAAGACTTTCATAAATCATTTGGGTTGTAATGTCTGTGTATATGTTTCCCCTACTGGACTTTTTTTTTTTTTTGAAAAGCAGGAATATCTTTTATATCACTCTGTCTAATTCAATGATTAATAACCTGATTTACACAGATTCAGTACAAAATTCCTCAAAAGATTATTTAAGATGCTTTAGTAGATGGTAGACATTTATTTCTGTATGAATTGTATTCCAATTCCAATTCTCTGATTCAGAATGATAAAGTTAGCTCTGTTGGTATTCAGACACTATCAGCATGACTTGGTTTGCAAATAATACAAGCCTAAGAAAAAAATGACCTGAGGAATTTTTTGTGCCCAAACTAGGAAAGACTTAGATGTGCAAGTAAAAGTAGGTTTGAGCGTGTGTGCTTGTATGTGGAAGAAAGAACTAGCCTGATCTGGAATTCAGTAAATTGTATGTGGTGTAATAGTAGAGAAAAGGCAGGGCTGTTGCATGTGTGTGTGTTACCAACCTCAGAGACAAGAAAAGAGCAGCTGGGAAAAATATGTTTGTTAAGACAGGTCACTACATATGTCACCAGATGGTAGCTAGCATCAACCAAGCACTGCTTGTGTAGGGCGGAGGCAAGTGACAAAGCATCAGAATAAGTGGAACCAAGTGTTCTTATGCACAAGGTGCTCACATGTTGCATTTTATAACCCATGCTTCTTTATATAAAAAGTTGGCTTTGATGCCTTGAGCCCTTCCTCACTCTCTTCACTCACTGGCTCTCAGCCTCTCACAACTGAAAGCTAATTTTAAATATGTTACCCTCCCAAAAAACCTTAAATATTGAGAAAATACAAAGAACCCTTTCACTGAGTTGCTTGAGGATACCAATTTCCAGTAGCATTCACATCTAAATCAACAACAAGACATAAGTTCGTTCTGGCCCTGACAGAGTTACAGGAACTAGATTTAACTCTCCCCTTAAGTAATTATTAAAGCCATACAAAATGTAAACAACAGTTTTGAGGGATTAGAAAAGAGGCACCCTAGGATAGTGATATGTGGTGAGGAGGGAAAAAAATAGGTGATCAGTGCAATTTCCCCAGCTTATTACCTAGAGACAATTTCTAGACTTTAACACAGGAAAGAGAAATCCAGACAGAGTCATGAATATTAGCTGACTTGAGGAAACAGAGCAAGTGACTAGAATTTACTGGACAGAATACACCAGAGGAGGGAGTGATTAGAGAATGTAATAATTACCTATTGTTGCCTAACAAACTTAGCAGCTTGAAACAATAGACAGGTATTATCTCACGTAGTTTCTGGTGATCAGGAATCTAGAAATAACTAAGCTAGATATTTCTGGCTCAGGAGCTCCCATATGATGGGTGCCAAACTATTGGCCAGGGTTATAAGTTCTAAAGACTTAAGTAGAAATGGAACTACTATTTTCAGAGTTATGTGGCAGGAAACTTTCCACATGGACTTCTCCATGAGGCTGCTTAGTCTCTGTGTTCCCTCAAACTAGGTGATTCAATGAAGAGTGCACTCGCCTATGGTCTTTTTGTTACCTAATCTTTTTTTTTATTTATAACCTAATAAAATGACATACAATCACTTCTAAAGAAACAAATCACTAAGTCTAGCCCATTCTCAAAGGAAGAAGCATCAAACCATTTGCAGACATCCTAAAAACCATCAGTGGGCACTAATGTCCTCTGCTCATAAGACATTTGCATTCCCTCCATGTGCAAAAAAAATTCATCCTTTCCCAAGTCTTTCAATTGACTCATCCTACTAAAGCATCTCAGAATCCTGCTAAATCATAATCAAGTGTGCATAAGCATTCTCTGTGCAGCTTCTTAAGTAGAGTGGCTTGAATTTAGTATCTTTCTTCTACAGACTTGTGAAACTAATAGAACAATTTTGTGATAGAACATGTCTAGCATAGCTGATAAAGACATTTCTGTTTAAAAGGGAGGAAAGAAGGAGGCACTAAGAAGTCACTGGTCCACAGCAATTCTGAAATCCTACTGGAAAAATGTCTGAACTTCCTTGGTAAAGTTCCAGGTATGGGAATAAATCTCCATGACTCTGTTCCCACCTTGGTAACTTTTTACTACCCTCTGAGTCAACCTTTTGTTTTCAAGACAGACAGTATGCTTTTGCAACAGAGGAGTTTTCTCACTTGGATTCCTGAAACAGAATTTATGATGTTCAAAGTCAATATACTTTTTTCTAGTCTCTGCCCCTTTCTTTCCAGAAATACTTCTGCATATATATTCAGGTTTTCAAACACTGCAAACCTATTCTGTATAAATGCCACACCCTCAAATATTTTTCAAGATAAGCCTTCTCTACCTTGAGGTCTGATGATACTGCTGAGAAACTGGACTTATAAAAGTCCTATTGTTTGACTGAAGGAATTTGGGAAGCATGCACTTAAAAACTGTAGAGAGCCTTCACTAAGATAAAAAGGTATTTTGAATAGCCATATGATCCTTATTAGTTCTCACAGGATTTTACAGTCACACCTCTGGCTTCTTAATTAGACCAAGCATTCCTGAAAGTGCCCTGAGTTTCGTCTTTGTTCTTATGCATTTTGTTCTTGATTTTAGGATTATTTTTCAGAAAAAACATAATTTTTCAGAAAAATTTCTAAGTTTTAAAGTCCTAACTGTTTTGTTAATAGTTTCCTTTTAAGTTTATCTCTTCTACCTTCGTATTTCCCATAAGCAGAAGGAAATCAGATGGTACCTTTAAAATGGGAACCTCTTAGTTTGATGAACCAGTCCACTGGACCCATTTTCTATTGCAGGTAACAAAATTGCTCAAATAAATGCCACTACATAACAAAAATACATTCCATTTCATTTCCAATAGTGTTTATCTAATTTCCCTACAAGTCCTCACCTTTTGATTGAACCAGTGATAACATGGCTAAAACTGAAAGCATTTAAAGCTATTAAACAAAGAAATTTGTAGTTAAAAATTTCAGAAAATAAATCTGTCCATATCCATAAATTTTTAGTGGTTAATTCTAGTGGATAGTTATTTTTACAGTAACATCAATCCTGCATAATCTCTTGCAAAAAACTGAAGACCACACTTCCTAACTAATTTTATGATTGCCCTGATACCAAAACCAGACTAAAAGGGAAAACACAAAACAATAGGTCTCATGAATATGGACATAAAATCAACAAAATATTAGCAAATTGAATCCATCAATATATAAAAGAATAAGGTAATATGATCATTGAGATGTATTTAAGGAATGCAATCCTGGTTCAGTATTACAAGATCAATCAATATAAATCACCATAAAAACATGTTAAAAAAGAAAAACACATGACTACACCAACTGATGCAGAAAATGTATTTAACAAAAGTCAACATGTATGCATGATTAAAATACTTAGAAAACTGGAATCGAGGGAAATCATCAGATATCAAATAAGGTAATTCCCGATTTTTTTAACTGCATTTAAGAGTGAAAACTGTTAACTATTTAAAAATGAGATCTAGGCATGGATGATCACTTTCATCACAACCCCCCGCCTTTGCAGCACACCCATATAATCCCTACCACTGTAAGAAAAAAAATAATAAACTGGAAAAGATACAGTGTCCCTGTTTGCTAAGACATGACTGTTTATGAAGAAAGCCCTCAAAATAAATATGAAATAATTCCTAAAATAACAAAGTACATCACAATAAAAAAAAAAAAAAAGACAGGGTCAGCACCAAAATAACTATGTTTCTAGTTATTAGTAATGAACAAATAGAAACTAAAGTTAAAATTCAATCTTAAAAATTTAATCGAATTAGCTCCTAAACAGTGAAATATCTAGGTATAGTTTAACTAAACATGTATAGGATCTATCTATATACTGAAGAATCACAACCATTAATAAAAGTGAAAGACCTTAAAAAAAGTGAAAGACCTTAAAAACTTCCTGGGTTCATGGGTTGGAAGAACAGACATAATAAGGATTGCAATTGTGCTCAAGTTATCTTTCCTTTTAATAGCAATCCCCACATAGCAATTCAACATCTCAGCAGGATTTCTTTAGGTAGATATAAACTGATTTTTAAATATATGGAAATAAATGTAACTAAAATAGTAAACTTAGACTACCTACAGTCTAGGATTCACTACTACCTATGGCTACAGGCTACACTACAACCACAATAACCAAGAGACATGTTATGCCATATATCAATGGAGAAGAGAGACCTTGCAAGAGAATATAAAAGGGGCCATAAACTGGGAGGGGTATTTGAAAGACACGTATCTGACAAAAGACTTATTTTCAAAAGTTTTAAAAAATCTTTGGATTCACTACTGACAAAAAAAAAAAAAAAAACCCAAACAGAAAATGGACAAAAGACTTGAAAAACAGGTATATGTACAACCAATTAGTACATGAAAAGATACTAAGCACATTAGGAAGTAGAGCAATGTCACTTAAAATTATGATTAAATACAATTACATGCCTATTAGAATGACTAAATAACAAAGTACTTACAAATGTTAACTAAAATGTGGAACCAACTGGAACGCTCACACATTAATGAATTAGTGAATGGATTGCAAGGGTATTATGCTAACTGAAAAAGTTAATCTTAAAAGGATACATTATATAACTCTATTAACAAACTATTTTTGAAAAGACAAAATTATAGGGATTAAGAATACTGCCATAATCTATTTGTAAGACATGGGTCACTATGTCCAGTTCACACTCAGCAAAGAAAATTAAATTAAATTCCATCATTTAGTGGAAAGAGTATCAAAGAATTTGTAGACATATTATTAAAACAACTACAGAAAGAACTCTACAGGTTTGCTGAAAGAACTCTGAAGTAGAGGCCTCCCTGGTGGCGCAACGGGTTGTTATGATGCAAGGGGTATCTGATAGTGTTCTTAGAATATTACATATTTAGTAATGGGGTTAAATTAACCCTCTAACACTTATTTAAGCCTATTCCAATAAGATTTAAACTAAGTCTCAAAATGATCCATAAAGTAATTAATTGTCTACCAGAATCAAGTCCATTGTGTTTAAAGGAATAATAATAATAAGTAGTAAGGATCCAAAATTTTCTGCCATCCTATACAAAATTCTGGTCACCTATAAAACAGAAAAATATTACCCATAACAAGGAGTAGAAATTCACTTACTATAAATAGATCCAAATAAGACAAATAGTAGAATGAGCCATAACAACAGTTAACGTTTATGTGTTCTGGTTTTACAAAAAGAGGAAAACACAGAACTGATGAGGAATCACATAGAAGGGGAAAAAAAGAAGAAAATGAAGCTATGGCTTGCACATTTGTGAACTATGGGACAGCAAATGAAAAGCATGAGTAACTTGGGCTTCCCAGGCGGCACAGAGGGTTGAGCACCCCACTGTGAAGCATCCAATGCACAGCAGCATGAGTTTGATCCCCTACCGGGGAGGGGACCCACATGACACATCAGACCTCTCCTGCTTTGTCTGCTGCTCCCCTCAGCAGTGTATTTCAGTCGATCTGCCTGTTCTGCTCCCCATTCTGTCTCTGGTGAATCCTTTTACCTTCCGCGATTCTGGCTTGTACCCCAGCTCTTGTGTGCATAAATATATCTTCAAAAAACAAAACAAAACATGAGTAACTGAATTTCTGAAGGAGATAAGAAATGAAGAGAAACACTGTGAAGTTAATAATGGTTCAAATTGTCCAAATTTGATGAAAACTACAATTACATGTAGAGCATAGCTAGAGAATACTATGTCAATACAAATTCCTTAAAAAAAAATACTACAAAGGAGAAATAGCAACCAAGTGGAAAAAAGACACTTTATAACATTATATAGTGAAACAAAGATAAGAATATCAAACTTCACCTGAAATCTATGTAAACTATGAAGGGGCGGGGAGACAGACCTTTAGCAGATACAGAATTTGTGAACATTTTCCCCTTGTCTGTGAATTAGCTTTTTATTAATTAAACAGTATCTTTTAAAGAGAAAATATTTTAAATTTTGATAAAGTCTAAGTTACAAACTTGTCCTTTCTGGTTTTTCTTTTGGCTTCCTATCTAAGATATTTTTGCATAATCCCAGATCAAGTACTTTTCTACATTTTCTTCTCTTACATTACGTATATGATCCATGTTGATTTAATTTTGATGAATAAGGTAAAACAGAGGTTTCTATTTTTATACATGGATATCCAACATCATTAGGCTCTAGAAAAATAAACATTGAATGCAAATTAAAACCACAGATAGGGCCTCCCTGGTGGCTCAGTGAGTTAAGCAACACACTTTAAAGCAAACCTCATTCACTATAGCACGAGTTCAATCCCTGCTGATGACCAGGGAGGGGACCCACATGGTGCAGCAGACCTCTCCTGCTGTGCCCGCTGCTCCCCTCAGCAGTGTACTTCTGTTGATCTGCCTGTTCTGCTCCCCGCTCTGTCTGTGGTGAATCCTCTCACCCCTCACACCTCTGGCCTGTGCCCCAGCTCTTGTATGCATAAATAAATAAATCTTTAAAAATAAATAAATAAAACCACAGATAGGTGATGCTACACACCCATTAGCATAGAGACAATTTTAAATGTCTATAACACCAAATGTTTGCTGGGATATGGAATAACAGGAACTTCGATTTCCTTAAATATACATCTATGTATATTTATAATATATTTATATATATGACTTAACAACCAAATTCCTAGTTACCAAGAGAAATGAGTAATAACAACCAAGTTCCTAGTTACCAAGAGAAATGAGTACATGTATATACAAAAAGCTACTAGAATTTTCACATCAGCTTTTTTCATAATATTCACAAACTGGAATCAATTCATACATCCATCCACTGGTAAGTGGATAAACAGATTTTACTATATTCTTGAAGTGGATTATCACTCAACAAGAAAATGAAACAAACCACTGCTCTACACAACAATGCAGATTTATATGAAAGACTAGGGGAGAAAAATAAAACTAAAGAGACATAAAAGCAGAACTAGCCCAGGAGCCAGGGCCAGCATGGGGCCACTGATGCCAAAAGGGTAGGAGGAAACCATTGGTGATGCAAATATTCGATCTTGAATTATAAATTTGGTTAATGGCAATTTTTTCTTTTTTGATTAATACAGTTTTAACTAAGGTAACACTGGAGTATCCCCATTAGGTATTACTACCATAGTACATTCACCACCCACTGACCCATATTCCATCACTACAGACTATTAAGCTTTCCTCCCTCCCTGTTCTTTCCTTTCACCCACTCTAGTCCCTGGGTATCTCAGTTCTGTACTTAGCTATCAAGGGTTAGTTTTTCAGTTTGTCTTTTCCTGACTATTAATGGAATATTACTCACCCATCAAAAAAGATATATGCATGCCATCTGCAGCAACATGAATGGAGCATAAAGGACAATGCTAAGCAAAATGCCAGAAGGAGAACAATAAGTACTGAATGGTGTCATTCATATGTGGACTATAAAGTACCTTTATAATGTCTGAACTTTTCAAAACTCAAATTGCACACTAAGATTGGTGATATTTACAGTCCATAAATGGACTGTAAATGCCAATAAACCTATATAAGATGATGAATATATGACATTCTCAATAGTTCTATTTTAGGCATCAATGCATAGGAAATAACGATTATCTTCAGGATTCCCAGGTAAGAGGAACCACCAATCATCCATCTAGATCCTCCAGCCATGACCCCAATAACTTACCCTTGACTCAACGAACTATTTTTTTTATCACCAATGTCCACTAAGTCATGGCGTTTCTTTCCTTTGAAATTGCACCTAAATTCTTTCACTCTATATAGCACTTATAACCCTAACTTGATGCAGTAATTTCATTGGTAAAACTGTAAATCTCACCTCATCTGCCTCCTACATTCACTTTGACTCTACTACAACTCAAACTTTACTCTGTAGACAGACTGGTCATTTCAAATGAAAACATTATCTTTTGATTAAAATCCTTTAGTGGTCTTCTAGTGTTCACTGAACAAATTCCTTAATATAGCCTAATGGACCGTGTAAATTGAATCTTTCATACCTTCAGTACCATCACATTCTACTCTTCCTTTCATGACTTCTCTAAATTCTCAAAGTATCTATGACTTCTCTCACCTTGGAATTATACATGCTGCTCCTTCTGCCTGAGACATATCTCTTCCCACCCTGCACATTAGCTTGAACAACTCTACTTATTCTTTACACATACCTTTCTATTTCCCTTCCCCAAGTATCATAAGTACCAGGTTACATCTCATTTCTCTGTGCCAAAATAGTACCTGGTGCTTCCATTTCTTCCTTTTTCTTGATCTAATATTTATTTATAATTGTTTAGTATCTGATTTTACCTAAACCTCTCTAACTATCCTCCAATTCTATCCCCTGGATATCATTCATGTAATATTCCACTGTTAGTTCTGTGTATTCCAGACTGTTAGAAAACAAAAACATTAACAAATGTTAACATGAAATTAATATTGCAAAATTGTAATACATAAAAATATATAATGCATAATCCTCCCTCTCTCTTCCTTTTTAAGAAACATGCTAAATCGCACCTGTTCAGCACAGGAGTCTATACAGATCTCTTGAGCCTTACTGCTGGGCACTAACTCTAAGTAAACACTAAAATAGGAGTAACCAACATTCATAGCAATTTACAAGTTAGAGTCGGGCTTCTGAAAATCATAAGCGAATTTAGATCTGAATTTGCTTGCAATAGGCTCTGTGAAATTCTAAATCTATCCTATAATTATATAAGACTATGATAACAATTAAACTCTCAAATATATAAAGGTTGAAACTGAAAAACGTTCTTCTGTATTCACCAAGTTATGGTAACAACATTAAATGACTCAAACAATAGAAGCTACTTTTTTATTATGTAACAACATTCCAGGCAAGGATAGCCCAGATCCCTTCCTCCATAGGATTCCTGCACCCCCCTGTGGAAAGAGAAGACACATGAAGAAGCAGACATATGTCCCAAAGACCTTGGAAGTGGCACAACTCAATACAATGAGTTACCAAATAGAAACCACTAGAATTCTTCCTCCAAATAGAAATTATGATTTAAAGTGTTCTTTATTAACTAGGAAATGCCATAGATTAGTTCTTCTATTAAAGATTTAGGAGATGCAAAGAGGGTGGCTTAATATTTTCATATTCTATTTAACTTGCCCATGCAGATGACAGGTAGGTCCTGGAAAATAAACAATGACTGTTGTATATTTCATTAATTTTAGGTGCTATTTTATATATGATCTTTTTACTTGGACAAAAATTGTAGCATCTAATTATTAATAGGCAGCAAATGATTTTTTAATATTTTTCCTTTATCCCTAGAAATGTAAAGCAATAGAAACAATTTACTTTTACCTGACAGATCAAAATAAAAATTCCTCCTATGTTTTGTCTACTCTCTAATCTTTCCATGATACAGTCTAGAAGGACATTAAAGTTTTCATTCTCCCAAGGTACATGATGTTTAATTAATAATAATGCTAAGAGAACAAGAGAGAGCATGAGGCAACCAGTCTTGATGAGAAGCACATATATTAAAGCCTGCTATTCGGGGCCTACCACCACAGTGAAGTTTCTGAAAGTCCAGTGATTTGGGGCAGGTCAGCATCTGCCTTTCAAAGTAAAGAAAGACTGCGCTTACACTCTACAAAAAGCATTTTGTAGGTTCTTGTAATTTTGAAGAAGACAAATACCTCATTTAAGTTAGCTTATACAACACATTTTAGCAGTTCATTGCCTTAACCACTCGGCCACCTTGTCCATATCCAATCCATTTTAGTTGATGGCAAGGATGATACACTTGAGTAATGACTGGAACCACCACAGTTTCTCTAATTGGTTTTGTTGGGGTACAAATAACTTTGCATCTCCATAACACAGACCCAGATAATTAAGAAGGGCATCGGGCATGGATGTACACTCTCACCCCTCTATAAAACTATGGCAAATAATGACTGGAAAATCAAAATGGAGGCTCCATAAATTTCTACTGCAAATAATTAAATTTATTTATTTTCTTACATTGTTGTCAATTTTTAGGCAGTAGTTCTCAGGTATAGTCCTTACAGTTCTCTACTACCATAGTACCTGTGCTCCATCTCCATCATCCTTTATGTTCTTCCCTCCTCTGTTTTGACCTCTCTCCCTCCTCCCCCCTGCTATATCTCTGATCTATAGTCATTCTGTCAGTTTTATCTTTTTCCTGATCTTTTGTTTGTTTTCTCAATAGTCTACATATAAGTGAAAACAGTCAATATTTTTTTCTTTCTGAGGTATTTTGTGTAGCATAATCCCTTCCAGCTCTATACCTGTTGCCACAAATGCATGAGTTTATCTGTTTTGATCAATGAGTAGTATTCCACTGTATATATATACCACATCTTTTTTATCTTGATTTCCTTCTTTAAAAAAGCAAAACAGAACAACTCTTGACTGAGACTGAATGCCTGATGGTGAAATAGCAGAAAATCAAGTATCAACACTATGAAGAAAAGGACTGACCAATGTTGTTCAACCATTCTCCAGATTCTGGAATGACACTTGGAATATAATAGGAATATAATTGATGATAGGTGGAGGAAAAAAAAGGAAAGAGGGACGGCCCAAAAGAAGGGTGGGGTATAAGAGGAAGGAAGGATGGATACAGTAATATAACTAACTTATCCAAAGATGCTCACCAAATAGAACTTGCACATATAGGACAAAATCTATAAGAAGTTCTGAAGACCCCATTTTTCAAAAACTAATCTCTCAAAATATGATTAAACTTGCTTTTATCTCACTGAAGACCCTCTCACAATTCTTATCTAGTGTTTTATGGAATGCCCTCCTAGACCAATTGACTAAAGATGAATATATTCAGCCCTGTTCATAAGTCTCTCTGTGTAATTTGCTGGCACCAAACCACAAGTATACATTTACAATGTTAAAGTCCCACTCTGGGGCTCTCCTGAAGGACAATGTGCTGAATTTCAAGCAGTACATCTTTTTTGTCCACCCAGCTGGAAAAAAGGACAGCATGAAGTTTCTATACTGATTAATGAACAGTGGTTAATGGTTTGCTAGAGCTGTAAGAAATGAGGATGGCGTCCGATTAAAAGATTGGTGAGAAAGAATTCTGTTTAAGAATTATGTGCATGAACTTCTTGAAGAGGAAGTTCAAGAATTTCCCAGAGTGGAAGACATCTGTGCCCTATGTGAATACTCCTCAAAAGCTCCCCCTCTGTGCAAGTGGGACTCATTCCTGGATTATACAAAACAGCCCTCTCTGAAGACCTTAGCCAGGCTCTTTTTCCACATACTCGTCATTGATCAATGAGAGTGTAACTGAAACACACTGGTGCCATGTAGGGAAGTGACTCATGAACTTATAGCATCCATATCCTTCATTAAATCTTCTCCATACTCTACTACTGCTGATTCTCTAAAACACCAGTATAAACATAGAGAAGAATATTTGAATAATCTCTGGTTAGGGAAGTCTTTTGAAAGAATATGGAAAGGCTACAAGTTAACAGATAAAAACCACTTGACTTCATTTTGAAAATGTATTATAAAATATATTATTCAGAAAAGTAAAATAAAACTACATAGGATAGGGACTCCCTGGTGGTGCAAGTGGTTGAGAGTCACACTGTGGGGCTTCCTCAGCCACTGCAGCATGAGTTAGACCCATGGCCAGGGAGGGGACCCACATGGCACAGCAGACCTCTCCTGCCTCATCCACTGCTCCCCTCAGCAGTGTATTTCAGTCTATCTACCTGTTCTGCTCCCCACTCTGTCTCTGATGAATCCTTTTACCCCATGTGCCTCTGACCTGTACCCCAGCTCTTGTGTTAATAAGTAAAATAAAAAAAAACACATAGGACAGATACAGGTTAATATCCTAATATAAAAGAGCTCCTATAAATTAATTTTAAAAGACCAGCAGTCAGAAAGGAAAATGGATGAAGGAATAAGTAATTGAGACAAGAAGAAATAAAAATGGAAGACAATCTTGAAGAGTTTTTCATTTTTACTATGAAGATTAATGTATTATTATACTTATATTATTATAAAAAAGAAACACTTATTTTTTTTTTCACTATCCATCCCCAAATGAAAAGACTAAGTAAGAATCAGTACAGGTGAGGATATGACTTTGCTTCTCAAAGTCTTTACAACTGACCATCTTTTGCATAATTTAAAAGGACACATGTTGTGATTCAGCAAATTTCTCTGAAATAGGTTTCTTCAAATGTATCTCAGAAGCAAAGATCTTTGCAGGTACTAATGATATCCTACAAAGATGTTTATTTTACTGTGCTTATTGTGGCTCTATGTTGAGCAAAGCCTCAATGACCATCACCTTACTATGAAAAATTCCCAGGTACCTTTAGAAAACACTGACCTTTTACCATTGATATGGAGAACAGTCCATAATAATCACACACAAAAGAATTTAAGTCTTAAAAGTATACAGTGTTTCCTCTCACATGCAGTGTGCATACACATTTCTATCAATATGGAAAAGAAAATAGATTATTCAACAAATTTTTAAAATAAATCAAGGGAACACTTATCTATATTAGCTTAACCGAGCACATTACAGAGAAATGCTTTTTCTAATGTTTTCTAGTGTGTTAGTCTCTTTTGAAAACTTAAAAAAATCTACTAAAGAACTTTTAAAGGAAAAAATCATAATTTGAAGTGCTCAGGCTTCTGTTTTATTTCTACTTACATGTAATTGACTCATTAATGTTTATTGAGTGAATGTGCAAAGAGACAATCAGTCATCCTACAGAAATTGCTTTTTAAGCAAAGACTTTAAATAACACCACAAATTGTTCAGGAAAAGCTCTTATTTTTTTCTGCTGTGATTTAGCTGTTAATTATTTGGGCATGTGTTTTAAACCTATGACTGATGATGCCCTTGAGGTTTTTTTTTTCATCTTGGGAGACATTTGTTTTAAATTTTTACAATTTAACAAAAATACACTTGATCCACAAAAGAAACTACCCTAGCTGGAATACCTCTTACTACATTAAGGTCACATATCATATGACTATTTAAATTAGAACCAGAAACTTTTGCCTTCCTGTTTCTGGAAAGCCTTTCAAATGTTATCTCAGGATAAATAAACTCCTATAAAAATTCAAAATAAATTATAAATTTGTTTTCCATCTGAGAAGCATACATATATGGTTAGATTTTAATTTTTTTTAGAGTTGTATGGTATCATTTTCTTTAATGAAGATAACAATGTATTTGTGTTGATAAAACAGCTAATTTATATCACATTAAACTAATGATTTCTCTGTTCAATGTGCAATCCTACACTGTATCTACATGCTTACATGAAAGATTTACTTAATTATGTACATTTATGTATATTTGAGGTTACTTAAATATATATGCATTTATAAACATATACACATGAACATATATGTACACATTTGAGACTACTTCAAAAGCTTTTTTTAGCTTTTTAAGGAAAACTTGCTTGAGAACAATAGACACTTGTAAAGCTTAATATATAAAAACTGTTAAGATTAAGACAGACATCAATCACCTTCCTTTAAAATAAAATCACTTTAGTATAATACTTTATTATTTATATTTATATAAATTTAATTTCATGTTCTCTGAAAAGCTGTCAGAAACTTTAAGAGGTCTCTACCTAAAGGATATAAAAGGTTTTTATATGACTTGTTTAATGTAAGCTAACAGTGAAAAATTAAGAAACTCTAAAGTAATATATTTATTTTATAAATGATATTTTGGAAGAAAAAGTAGAGAGAAATGAAGAGAAAATGAAAAGCTAATAGTGGATATAAGCACCTAACCCATATACTAATCAGCATAGTTTCATCAGATTCCTTGATTTTTTAGCTTTTATTATAAGCCCCAAGGCAGAGGCTGTGTCTATTCACTGGCACTCAACAAATAGTATTGTTATAAGGATAGAATTTTTATGATTTTTTAATGATATTATTCAACTGGACTCTGATAGAATTGTCATTCAACATTTTCTTTATCTTATGTGTATTGTACTGGAGAAGTACTTAAACTGTTTATTTGTATTTTTTAAAAATTTAGCTTCATGAGAAAGCAATTTAGTAAATAATTGGGGGCTATTTTGGATCCCATTGTTTTGTTCCTACAGAAACAATATAAATAAATGGAATTCCCTGGGAAGTTTACTTTAAGGTGAAATAGAAAAGTGTTATTGTCTATAAGGTTACACACTTGTCTGATATGCAAGAAATTTCTAGACTATGAAGTATTCTTAGTTTTAGACAGAAAGCACACTTAACAACCTTTACATCCAACCCATGCACTAAAAATGGTGACTTTATGCAGAAATTAGCTCTTTTGGTTAAGTATATACATATACTTAAACACAGTTGAGTCAGTACAGTAACTTTCCATTGGTTTCTTTTGTTTTTATTCAATTTTATTACTTGGACAGTCCAAAAGAAATAGATATGTTAATACTTTTTGGGAATTTTTCACAGAAAATGAACAAAAAAAATAAATAAAATTTGTATGGGCCCAACTATACTACAAAGCTAGAGCAATAAGAACAGCAACAATACTGGAAGAAAAACAGACACAGATCAATGGGATACTATCAGGACCTCAGAAATATACTCACATGTATATGGATAACTACTTTATGACACAGGAACCCAAAGCGCACACTGGAACAAAGAAAGTCTCTTCGATAAATGGTGTTGTCAAAACCTTACAGTCACATATAAAGGAATGAAACTAGACCATTATTTTATACTACACAAAATAATTAATCCTAAATGAATTAAAGACCTGATATAAAACTTGAAACCATTCTACACACTGAAGAAAACAGACAGAAGGATCTTAGGTCAAACTTAAAAACATATATGAGTTGAACTACAAGGTAAGAAAAGAGAAAATGAACAAATGGGAATGCATTAAACAAAAGGACTTGTGCACAGTAAAATAAACCATTATCAAATAGAAAAGACAACCTGCTGAATGGGGAGAAGATATATCTGACAAGTGGTAAACATGTAAACTATATAAAGAACTTAAATGAACAATTACACCACCACCAAATAACGCAATTAAAAATTGGTTGGAGGACCTGGATATTTCTACAAAGAATATATAGATAGCTAATAGGCACTTGGAAAAGATATTCATCATTGCTTTGTATTGATTTCTCTATATGTCACAGGTGAGTGATAGCATTTATCTTTCTTCTGACAAATTTCACTTAGCATTATCCTTCACTATTGGTGATTTAGATGCAGGTGCACAACCACGGCAATTCTTAAGGGGGGGTATGCCAATAATAATGCAAGCCCATGTTACCTCAATAAAAAGAAAATAATCTATTTGCCATGAGCATGTTAGTTTTTTCTACCCATTTTGCCTTCAGTGTTGGCCATTTTCTCTAAATGACACACATCACCTCATTAAGTTAGTGTGATCTTGCATTTCAGCATTCTTCAATGATAGAAGAATTAAAATTATTGGCTATGGGCTAGTTGTATACTAACATATTTTAAAAATTTATAAACCAAGTTTATAAAAATTGAGCTTGATTTAGAAAAGCTTAATCTTGAACAATTACTAACCCCTGAGCATAAAAGAAAAAAGGAAACATGAACATTGAAAAAAATTATAGATAGCAATATCAAAATCTATTTGTCTGTTATTTCAAAGGTCAAAATGACCTCAAAAAATACCATAGAATAGACACGGGGGAAAATATTTGCAATGAATACAATACAATATACCAAAATAATTACTATCACCAATAATAAGGCATTCCTATAAATAAATAAGAGTCACCTGACTAATGTTTATGAGGTATTAATAAAAGGGGCACAATGCAAGGCCATATTCTCAAATACTGTTTTTATCTGTACTAGTTTAATTTCATTTCTACACAGGACTTTTATTACCTTTAAGAATTTTGTTTTAAATTAACAAATTTAAGGAAAATAATTACTCTAATATTCTCCAGTTAGAATTGATTACAAAAGAAGTGACCATTTCTACCTTGGATGACAGGTAGAAATGGGGAGTACATGGAAAGAAAAGTAGTTATACAGTAATCATGTAACTTTAAGGACTCTTGAAATACTTTAATTTGACAAGAGCAAATACTATAATAAGATCACATAGGAGTCTAGTCAATATTAATCACTGGCTGATACAATCAGATAGACATGAATGAAGACAGATTTCAAAACAACCACCACTTGAAGCACTCTCCCACTAAATTGTGCCTTGAATGTGGTAAATACTCTTACGTCTACTTAGGAATTTGCAAGATAAGAAAGAGTGGAACATATTACATTTCATCCTGAGGATGCACTTTATGGGAAATTATTTCTTCAATAAGGAAAACTAAGAGGGTGAGAGGGAAGAAGGGAGAGGAGGAAAGAAACAAGAAGAGATGTAAGAGTGCGATACTGTAGATTTAGTTAAGAACTAAAATACTTCAGAGATATATACGACCTATCATAAGTTATGTATCTTAGGTAGATCCCAATCAGAAAACAAATTACAAAACAAGAAAAGTGACAACAAGTGAACATAGATGAATTATTTGATGACATTATAGACTTTAAGGTATACTACCCACAGCAGTTTCTTAAAAGATACTTTGCTTATATTTTAAAGATGTATCTTTTTAAATTTTTACAGAAGTGACAGACTATGCTGATCAACTGAAATGGTTTGGTCAGGATTAAAGTTTCTTAGATTGGAAGTTTTTCTTCCAGAAATAGAAATGTTCTGTGCAAATGGTGGTTTTCATCAAAACTAACGAGGATAGGAGCTGTGAAGTTGGTGGGGCTAATGATAAAATCTGGTAGGCTTTTGGTAGTTAATTGTTGAAGCCTTAATATGTATGCTGAAAGGTGTCTCCAATTTTAAAAAATCAAGAGGATTAATATTGTGCTGTATGTCAGAGGTATGTAAGTCACCACAGGCCACGAGCATAATTGCACAGGATGATAATAAATGGACCAGAGCAGAAAATCCTGCTGAGACCACAAACTAGTTAAGTTGCATGCCTGGAGTAGAATCCACCCCTTATGCTTGTGCATACCTCCTTGTGGTCTCCTGATCACAACCCCCTCACTGGGGGTGCTGGAGGACTTATGGTATATTTTGACATTATTCCTCTTATGACAATTTTTTTCCAAAAGTGCAAACCCTGAACATAAGAATTCAATGGACATGTGATCAGTAGATCTGACCGAACAAAGGGAGGCAAAATTAATGAGGAAACAAGGTGGAGGAGAAGGTGGAGACAAGGCAGACACTACTGAGAACCTCACCATTATAAGCTCCCAGACAGAGTCTGGTCTCTCTGAATTGCTCTCCCCAGGGCTCTGTCTCTTGCTTTCACTTTCAATAAACTATAATCACTTGGTGTCTCTGTGTCTCCCACTACCACTTGGTGACTCAAGTTTTCACTGAATTCTTGAATGGGAAACTCAAGAACCCACTGGTGTATGCCAGGAATGACTGAGGATGCAATGCATTCTTCCAACATTGGAAGATTCCATGAAAGGATTCTATCTGGAGGGGGTTTTTTTGTTTGTTTTTTGTTTTTTTTCAACTTAACAAGAAATCATTATAATATGAAACTTTCTTGTTATACAAGATAATGTAATGATAGTTTTGTCAATTAACTCGGTGATTATAGAGCAGACAACAAAATTGACTGGTAAGGACTTTTTGAACTTAAGGTTTCTTCTGCAATAAAACAGCCAACATTTAAATAGTTACTGAGTACCTGTCACACATAAAGCCTTTGTGAGAACTCCCAACATAACAAAAATATGAAAAGGAAGCAATGAATTCCAAGCACCTCAGAAGCATACACTGATTCAGAGATGTAGGGGAGCACATGCTAAATGCATTCATTTAAGTTTTACATCACCTATTCATCTATTAACATTTAAAATTGATTAAAAATATTATATTATAAAAATAAAGTAGGCAGTAAAAAAAAAACATTTAAAATTGATGCCTGGGGGTATATTTGACAGAAACATGTGCTTTGAAAAATTTCTCAGCACAAAAAATATTTGTGGAGTTAATTTTTCTAACATTGCATGTGTCCCCTTGATGTCTACTACTTTCTTTTTAAGGTCTTCACAATAGAAGTGATAAGTAATACATTGATCATTTACCTATTTTTCTGACAATAGTAAATCAACAATGTGAAAAATGAAAAGTAATTTAACTTTGATGGTCAAAGCAATGGGTCAGTGATTCATATGAATCATGTTCTAAATAAAATCATCTAGAAACAAAGTCCAAATTATTTAATCTACGAGTCATTTTTATCCAAATTGGAGAATACCTCCCTTTGCTGTTTGTCCCTTAAAATAACGATTTCATTATTCTTAGCAGATTGAAAAATAATAATTATAGATTTGTCTTTTTCAAGTGTATTCATAAAACTGAGATGTGGAAGCTTGCACAACAGGTTCAATAGACCATTGTAGCTGCAAGAACATTTGCTCTGTCACACACTGCATGAGTCACATCTTCAAGTTGTTCTTTGAAGACAAACATTCTAGTGCCCAAACTCTGGCACCATGGATGTTGAAAATAATCAAGAAGTGATAGCAATGGAGCATGAAAGTACAGGTTACAGCGTTATCCTGGAAACTGGGCAAACTGCCAAGAGTGTCAGCTTCAGACAACCTCTCTGTGAAGCATTAGCATAGATAATGATGTGGCAAAATGCTGTATGACTGCTTCACAGTTTGCTGAATTCTGACATCCAAGAGGAGAGGGATAACTGAATTGCACAAGATTAAAGAGCTTCATACCCATCTATTATTTTGTTTTCAGAACATGTTGAGCTCTAAGATACTACCTGTTGCAACTCTCAGAAGAGAAACACTCTTTCTTCCTCCCCCAGGTTACTCACTCAACCCTACCTAACTGACTATTGAAAGTCAGTCTACTGTATCTAGGAAGGAGTCTAACAAAGATGCCAAAATTAGTAATTAATTCTCCTTCATAGATATTTCCAGATTTTTATGTCTTTTGTTATAAGCAACTTAAATTCACCATCTATTATGTATGCTATGAGTGTGTATCTCCCACAGAAAAGGGCTTTTAAACAGCAGCTATCATTAAAGACAATTCTTGTACTGTACCTCTAATAAGTATCACATGCTCACATATTAGAACTAAAAGATGGGAGCTGTTTGCTTTAGTTAAGGTCTCATTAGAAAAACAACTATCTTTCAAAAACTTATTGAGAACACATACATAACATAAATAAAAACATACCACAACTGTTAACTTCATTTATCCCTTACTTAATTCTATATTAAATGGTAAAATTTGGAAATATGCTAATTAGAACTACTGATTATTGAAATGAACTAATTTCTCTTTGGAACATGACGTAAAGGTTAGGGATGTCACTAGTCAGATAAAGTTTAAGTTAAGAAACTCAAGTTTTGGACATATTTTTGTCACTTGTTTAAACTTGAACTCAACATTATCAAAATGTTTACTAAATATGTCAGGATTATAAATGCAGTCAAATGTCAAAGTTTGTATTTTGCTCTCATCCCTTTCATTTCCATATAGGAAAAATGCTGTTTAAAAAGCCTTCAGTTTACATTTCTAAATGGCTTCAGAATTTTAAATACCAGTTAGATAAATCTTTTCAAGCTATCAACTTTGCATTTCATTCCAGACCATTGTTGACTATCTGCTTTATGACAGGATGGAGCTGTATCATCATCAAACAGTTCTATCCTTTCCAAATCTGCTAACATGAGTATTATTACTGCACCATTCTCATTTTCCTTTTCTCTTCTTTTCTGGTTTTTGTTTTTAATTCCTGTTCTCCATCTCCCAGATCAGCTGAGTAAATACAAATTTGTGATTACATTAATTCCTGAATCAATTTTGATCTAATTTGTGAATACAAAACTTGAAGCACAAAAACCTTAGAAAAAAGCATTTAACTAATGTACTAGTTTATACTCAGGTGAAACATAACTGAAAAATCTAGCACTCCCATTCTATATTATAGTCTTTTGGTGTCATCCCCACTAGAGATTCTGAATGGATATAATTAATTCCCTCAACATTGACTGTCACCTATTATATGTCTTCAAAATTTAAGAACATTTCTTTAGGATATTATCAGGAAAATAAATGGAATTAAACACAATTTATTTTTAGTTTCTATCAATTCAAATAATTATTACATGGCACAAGGTGGATTCTTTATCTTTTTCCAATACCTCTGACACAAGAAACCAATAAACCGAGAAGAACTGAACTGTTTAAATTTTTCAAAGTGACACACATTTTAATTCAACAATAACATAGTCCTGTAAGGGAAAAAGCAAAATTCAAAATTTACTTTGCAAATAGAGAGAAAAGGGATCTTATAATTGAAAATCCTAAGCTACAGAATAACATTTTTACTATGTTATTTTGTATATAATTTCAATATAAAATAAGGGATCCCAGTTCCATCACATAACTACTAATTTAACTACTCAATTATTTTAACTATAGATTATCTAAAACTGTATAAACAATTGTCAAAGATCACACATCTTGTAAGAGGGTCAAGATTTAATAAACAATTTGGTTCTAGAGTCTACACTTAGACTATAACTATGATTTTAAAGGTAACTTCATGCTCTACAAAACTTTAATATATAGTCATGAAAGTACTTTAAGCTTCTCACAGTTGCTAAGGGTGAACAAGTAAGCCAGCCCAACTTCTTGGCAGTCCAGCAGAGAGATGCTAATCTAGAGAGATGATGTTTTTTAAAAGCAATTTGACTGCAGGACAATCACATATTTATATTTTAGTATACAATGCACAGTGAAATGTCTTACATCTCTGACACAAATTTCTGTACTTAAAGATGGTGTTAATAGACTTGTGATTAATATTATTAACAACATGAAGCAGTATAGCTTTAATGTCCAGTGCATTAAGAATATTTTTATTTGGGGCCATCACTGTAAAGCGATCCACAGCCACTACAGCACAAGTTTAATCACTGGCCAGGGAGCTGACATACATAGAACAGCAGACCTCTCCTGACTTGCCCACTATTCCCCTTAACAGTGTATTTCAGTGGATCTACCTGTTCTGCTCCCCGCTCTGCCTCTGGTGAATCTTCTCACCCAGCATCTCTGGCCTGTACCTATTCTTGTATACATAAGTAAATAAATCTTTCCAAAAAGAAGAATAAAAGAACCTAACTTCGGAGTTAGGCAGGTCTATATTTGAATTTAACTACACCACTTCCAACTGGTATGATATTAGGTGAGTGAAAGCATCTCCTGATTTTACTTCTCTGTATAGAGAGTAAATATATGATTTCCTTAGGTTCCTATTACAACCTGAAAATATTCAACCTACTGGTAAATTTCCTAATTTAATACAAGAAATTAGCTCTGATAGTGGCAATTATCATCTAAGAATAGGTGTTCAGAACATGCCTTAATTTGTACTACTGCTGATATATGGTAGCTTTAAAGATTCACACTACATGAACAAAAAGTGATTACATGGAGCAGGTCATTCTGTGTTTGTGTGGATTCCATGTGGGCAGCATTCAGGTTTTTAAATTAATTTTTGTAGAGGTTCTTCTGTCTTGCTGGCAAAGACTCCACACGGACGTACAGAACCTTGGTGGTGTACTTTCATCTTTTGCCAACCTTTGTCCAGTCCAATAGTGTGGGTCTGAAAATAGTGCAGCCATGATGATAAGAGACTGGCTTAATTCCAGAAGTCTTTATCAGTCTTACTTGTTTTTATGTTTTGCCAAATCACTGCCTAAAAGTGAGGAAAGTAGTGAGTTCTGCATTGCAGATCATGTTCAAATCCAAGCTACGTAGTAAATTGGAAGAGGCAAGGAATACGGAATCTAATCTTCACTACTCTGCTTCTAAATTCAAATCACATTATGAGCCATGTCTGAAGCATCACAAAGGCTCTGCAGTGCTTTTTAGAGGCTGATTCACTTCTTTGGAAGTGGTGTTCCTATTGCTACCCGGTCCTTGGATGTGGTGGGTCAAAGAAATACTAATCAGAAGAACATCAGGTCCCTCCTGTAAGGCTAAGAATTTTGTTATCTCTGACTGCTCCTGTTACTCGAAAATTTCCAACATAGTTGAAAATGTCCTATCTTGCCAGATTCACCAAAGGAGACTCCTTTGAAGTGCTTTGGTCTTCTAAGGCAATTGCTGCTCCTTTACTGAGAAGAGTGATGAAAGACTGCTTTCTGTTATTCTTCAGTGCTATCTTCTAATACTGATGAAAGTGAGCGGCTTTCATGTTGTTTTTTTTTTTTTCCTTCCTTGCTGATGATGTCAGTGAAAGCTGGTTTTCCCATTATGGTTGACATGTATTCTGTATTTTGGTGACAACTTTCACTTTCCAGTTTTCTCTGAGCCCTAACAGCCTACTCACTCACTTTTCATTCATTTATTCCTGGACATTAAATTGAACACCCACTGTAGGTAACAGAATTTGCTACAGACTTTAAGACTATTAGTGTAGTAGAAAAATGACAGTCACAATAATTGTGGTAGATGTTGCAGCAGGAGGAACAAGTAATAAGACTGAAGGACAGCCATCCCCTTTGTATGGGGAAGAGTCACTGAGGTACACATGGTACAGCAGACCTCTCTCCTGCCTCACCTGCTGCTCCCCTCAGCAGTGTATTTCAGTAGATCTGCTTGTTCTTCTCCCTACTCTGTCTCTGGTAAATACACTCATCACCACCCCTGCCACACCTCTGCCCTGAGGTGCCTATACCCCAGCTCATATATGCATAAACAAATAAAACAAAACTTAAAAAAAAATAACCTAAGTTCAGGGAGACGGGAGAAAAGGATATACCTCCCCTACTTGATGAAATGAGCACATGTGTGAACATGAGGCACGTGTAGGAGACATTATTGGGAACAATAATTATAAATAATTACATGCTCTTATTTTAGTGCAAGCAGCTCCAGGATTCAGATGATGCTTCACAGAATTCATTTGCATATATCAAAAGCAAATACTCTGTATCTAAGATCCATAAATGAACTCTCCCCCAAGAACAGGTCTCAGGCATCAAGGAAATGCATCTCTATACTGAACAGTAAGATTTGGATTAGGATGTGGGAATGAGGCCAAGCAAAAAGAAAACACCACAGACCCTCATCTATTTAAAGCTGCAGAAAAGCAAACAGACCTTACTAACTTTCCCACCCAAGAGTCTGAGGACAAACATCCTAAAGAGCCTCTTTCCAATTCTTTGCTTCCGCACCCAGACATCTTTAGATCACTTGTGGCAATGGGGTATCAAATAACATGAAAAGGAGAGAAGGTACTTTTTGTGTTAACAGCAGGCTCTTTGTCCACATTAAATGTGCCAGAGCAATACCTTGCTATGTAGAGAAATACTGTAAACAGGGCAATTTTTTCAAGACAAGTTTTCAGGAATTATGTTGGCCCTATTACATGTGTATGGCATGTCACATAGCCTACTCTGAGTAGCTAAGTCTTCTTACAGACCAAGTATGCACAGATGGCCAGACTTCTGTGTTATTTTCCATGCATTTCTAAAGTAAATTAAGCTCTGATTCTCTTGTTAGGTAATGTGAAGCACTGTTTTAGCCCCCACACTTTTTTTTTTGCTTTCAAATGTCCACATATAGATAGATTTGATTATTTTAGCATTGTTAACACTAGCTAATTTCCAAAACAATAAAACAAACAAGCTTCACAATATAAATGATTTGTATGCCTAAGTACTACATAATGCATGGAGTCAAAAAGAATGAAATTCATAATAACATTTCTGACTCATAATTGTGATGGTTTAATTATAGCAGCCTTAACTGTAGAAATCTCTCATTATTGTGGTTTGATATTATATAAATGACTAAAATCTGGAGTTAGTCATTTTAGGTAACGTTAAAAAAATGCACTCTATGCATCATACAAACAAGTCAGAAATACTCATTTTTAATTCACAACCCTAAATTTTCGTGAAAAGAATACATTTACTAGGGTCTACTTTATTATAGCCCAGTGGGACCTTGAAATCTTGAGTTTACTGCCTTTTTACAATTTCCCATTGCAAAAACAGGGACAAGAAGTAGATTATCCCAACAGTTTATCTCTAGCTCTAAAATTCTATCATTTCTTGGTTCTCAAGGTGAGTTAGAAGTTACAATGTGGGCACAATTTTTCAGAACAATTGAACCTTCCTACAACAAATGTAAAAGACTAAATCTAACGTGATAGCTAAATCATTTCATAGACCTCAGAGCATCTAAGTTCCAGGTAGTCTAACCTTGTTGCTCCAAGACATCTCACTTTTCCACATAAAAATGTTAAATGGAAAACCAACTATCCCCCCTTTAATTGAAAAATATGAGAAATAATTATTATTTAGTGCACGTTTCCACCAGTTTGATTTGCTTATAAAACTAAAGTATTATAAATTTAGAAGTGCAAAAATACTCTTTAAGTTTAGCTTGATTTTCACGTGTGAAAAGAATTTTAATTCTACTCTCATTGATGCTGACACATTTAGCATTTTTATTAAAACATATCTTTTTAAATGGTGTGGAACAAAAAGGTGAGATTGGAGACCAAAAATAGAAAGCAAAGAACTGGCTATGGAAGGGGAAGAAGGTGTTTTGTTGGGTAGCCTCTCAGTCTGAGCCAAATTTTTTTTTTTTTTTAAGATTTTATTTATTTCTGCATACAAGAGGTAAGAGGTGCTGTGGGTGAGAGGATTCACCAAAGACAGAGCAAGGAGCATAACAGGCAGATCAACTGAAATACAATGCTGAGGGGAGCAGTGGGCAAAGCAGAATAGGTCTGCTGTGCTATGTAGGGGACGTCCCTCCCTGGTCAGGGATTGAACTCGTGCTGCAGTAGCTGCCGAAGCCCCACAGTGCAGCGCTCAATCCCCTGAGCCACCAGGGAGGCACTAAGCCAATCCTTTAAGGGGCTGTGCAGACCAATAGCATTGATGGGCTCTGCTATCATACAGGTCCCAGTCTGATCCCAGCTGTGCCACTTACGACCTTCACACGCTTAAAAAATTACCTCCTAACTTTGAACTCCAGTTTCTTCTCAGAAAATGTTAACCTCATTATTTTAGGCTGCTATTAGGGGAAAAACTGAAGGAACCTATCACTGAACCTGACATTTATTTCATTTTCAAATGTTTGTTGTTGTTACTATTATTGTCATCATCAGAAGAGGCAAATTCTCACTGGTGGCTCTTCACCAGCAGTGTAGGAAAGTTCCTTTATCTCCACATCCTCGCCAACATTTGTTGTTGCTACTTTTTTTGATATGTGCCATTCTCACTGGTGTGAGGTAGTATCTCATAGTGGTTTTGATGTGCATTTCTCTGATGACAAGAGAAGTTGAGCATTTTTTCATATGCCTGTTGGCCATTTGCATGTCCTCTTTGGAGAATTGCCTTTTTAGCTTTTTCACCCATTTTTTGACTGGAGAGACATGGAATTCTAATGGAAGAGAAAATGGGTAACAGGAGTTCTGTTTTTCTAAAATGTGTGTTAATTTTTCTACATGAGTGATTTGTAGGGGAGAGAGCAACCCTGAATTAGTATTATGTAGAGAGCAACCCATGAATTAGTATTGATAGGTGGTAACATTAAGCAAAGTTTTGAAAATACTGAGGAGTATGGTGCTAGTAGTTTTGTTATGACATGCTCCAACAGCATTATTCTGGAGAAATACTGGCATGACAGAGTTTTCTACTGGAAATATACTAATTCCTCCATAACATTCCCTAAAATCCTATATGCAAGAGCTAGAAAAACTTAAGAAAATGCACATTTTTGGGTGATGTGTACAAGTCCCAGTTGTGAGACTGTGAACATGTGTCAGGCTCAGCAGAAGTGCAGTGATAAAGATCAAAGCAGGATTTGTGCTGTTAATACTGTTCATACCTATTTTACTGTTCTTGGAGAAGCCACAGAAGCATCTAGGATAAATGGGAAACAATACTAAGCAGACATCAGGCTGCAGCCTGAGAGTAAGCAAAACAAATGTCCATTATATCAAGATAATATAAAGCACTGTGGACACAGAACAGATGTGAAACAAATTTGCTTTGCTTCAGGAAGCATGGCGGCTATACCTATTCAAGTAATCAGGCCAAAATCTTTGAGACTATAGTCCATGAAAATATGTTTACTCAGACTCTGTATAACCCAAAGTAGGGCTTAACGGCTTCAAAAATACCAACAAATTCTGCTCTTACAGATGCCACTGAGAGGATTTTTTTTTTGTCATTTAAAAATTAAATGTGATTATTTGTGTCAAAGTGCATAAACCAATTCCTGCTATATATCATGGACTTAATAATACACTAATTAAATCCAAACCTTTACCCTAAGGGAAATAAACCAACAAAATAAGGAACTAAGTCTTTTAGAGAAGTCCTCTAGTTAGAATTCTAGTGAAAATATTTTATTTGATTCATTTAATTATTAATGACACAAAATATTAACTTGTTATGAAATATTTTACCTAGTCATAAAATGGAGAGAGGTAGTGAATCAACAAGGTGAGATTTTACAGACTTGCACATGAACAAATTTTTAACCTGTTACTCTTAAAGTGTGTGGTGGTATTTCTGTTTAGGTAAATGTTAATATTCACTGAGCTTGACTTAGGGGACTTGGTTTTGCGAGAATAGATTTTTGACCTGTGCATTTTCACTTTACTTATAAAAATATAAATTGAAATGAGAAGCACTAAATCTAATAACTATCAAAATCACTTCAAAAAACCTGCTGAACCAGATTTGTTTTAAGAAAAGTCAGTCAGAGTTGCTTTATAAATTTGGAAGCACAATGTTAACCAGCAGTGTTTAAAATCAGCCCAGGCTGTCACTAAAATTTTATAAATTAATTTAATGCATTCTCAATCTGGAAACTATATAAGTTTATATTAAATACATGTTTCCAACTCAAACAGATCACCATAAGATTATAATTAAACATTCTAGGGTCTTAATGAACTGCATCTCTTTTCTGTTCATAACTTATCTTGAGTGACTTAGTATAGTGAACACTTTGAGTATTTTGTATCAGAGATTATTTTCTCTAAACCATGTACTTTCACTGCTCTGATAGTTTCATGATGTCACTCTGATTTATATTAATCATGAAAGACTAAAATATGACAATTGTTCTGAACTATTTTCACATTTTACTAGAGTAACAGAAAAACTTATTGATCGTATAGATTTACCTGCTGACTTGGATAGAGTGAGAAGACAGAGCATTATATTCATCAGGAGGGATACCAGTGGGGCAGAAGGAGGAAAGGGGAAGGACTTTGGAAACCAGACTTCCCATTAGCTCTGATTCATAAATATTCAAAAAGTCTTTCCAAAGGCAAGTGACAATAAATCCATCACTCAGCATACACATTAGTAAAATACTTACGTAACAATAAAAAGATGCTCCCCACCCAAAAAAAGTGACAAACCTTGAAATCCTGAGTTTCAAAACATCAACAGGTATATACAAACAAGTCATGTTCTCAGATTTGATGCTACCATTTCTTAGACATTCCTTATTAATTCTCACATTAGCAAAGGTGCCAGGAGATCTATGCCAGAGTTCAAAAGTCCCTGTATAAGTCTATGGCACAGTCAATTATGATATAAATCAGGATATGAATTACTGTGAGGATGAGTAGGAATACCTTGTCTTGCAGCTGCCAACCTGCTGTGGTGAACCAATGACATCTTTGAAGTTATCTCTTCATTAGTATTCAGTTCCGCTGAAGCTTTCCCTGGTTGCCTTAAGCTCTTGCTTAAACTCACACTGAGAGGGGAGGCACCTGATTATAAATGAAACAGTTGAAGGGTCTTCTTTAGATGTGACAATTTGAAAAGAATGTTTGTGGAAGTGGTTATTTTAGTGAGTAGGCTCAAGGGCAAATTCCAACAAAAACAACTCTAACACTTAAAATAAGAGGCGAAGATTATTTAAACAAAGTTAAGTGACCTTGGATTTGGATCTCTTAAAAGAATGTAAGGCATTTTCCTGTAGGTTTATGGAAGTTAGGTGATTGTTTCTCTGTAATTGTAAGGAAATAAAGTAGGAAATATTACATATTTCATCTTCAATTTCCTCTTGTGAAGTAGTTAAAATTTTCAGCACATTTTCCTAGAGATATTAGGTGAAAATAACTGAGTAAAAGTATAGAAGATATTACTCAAGCCTCTATGTAGAGCAGGCCCACCATTCCTTCCTCTGGAAATGTGTGGCACTGAGAGAAAACAGTGTTTGTCTGAAGTGTCATCTTAGGCACAACGTGGAATTTAAATTTATGTCTAACTGGAGTTTGTTGTAAGAATCCTCTAATGGTTAATTAGAATGTGTACTTTACTAATTGTCAAAGGTTCTGCTCATGCTATTTAAAGATCTTTTCACATTTATATTTCCCTAGGAAAAAACCTCTATTCACATGGTTTAGTTAGGAATTATTTTGAGATGTTTGGATGATTCGAGAAGTCCTCTAATTCTCCCTTATCATGTTCATGCTTCTCATACTTCAGTAATATTCACCCTTTTGCCATTATCCACACATGCTTAGTATCCCTCTGACCTGGGCACGTATTGCCCAGAATGTTAATACTCCCTTTTCTTAATTCTCTTAAAATATTACACCTTTTTTGGAGTACGTAACATATCCAGCTCTAATTATTATTGGCAAGGTCAACCACTATGCTACTTTCTTCTCCTCTTGGTGCTCTCTCTGTTTCTGTGGTGATACGAGGGTCCTGTCAGGATGGTGGGTACTAGTCGCCTGGGATAAGAATGTAAAATAATGTCCAAAGATCCCAGGTTCCAACAGACCTCTGCAAAAAGTCATTCTTTTTCTAAGCATCATCCTACAAATTCTTTATGATTGCCTTGGATATCATTATAAAAGTGAGAGTTTGTTCATTTCTACAAGTCTTAAATGGGGGTGCAAGACTTGATTTTATGTTTCATATGTACTTGCTGAATAAAGTTTTGTTTTTGATCTTTGGAGGCTTTAATTAAAATTGAGACAGGAAGATTTTTAGAGGTAGGTGTTCCCAGCAAAAAGGGTTCTTACATATTTAGACTGGAATTTGATGGCATATAAGAATTGCAGAATTCTAAGTCTCCCTTCCACAGAAGACAATCAGGGGCAGCTGGACCCTCCATGGAAGCCATTAGAAGAAATGCTTCCTATTCAATGGGTAACTTGCTGCACTGCTTTTTAGTAGAAGTTTGCTGACTGCATATTTGAAATTCTATTTGGCATCAAAACTAACCTGTCTAGTGACATTGTGTAGATCAGGAAAAGGCCCCCTAAACCCGACATAGGGCACAAACTGAAAGCTGCTTCCAGGAAACACTGCAGCCCAAACTTAGCCCTTTTAGAAAGGAATGCTATTTAATTGACTGATTTCTTTTGAATTTGTGTCTTCAAAATGAGTATCTGTCAACATACTGGGACAACTAATGAATTTTATTACTACATGTTTAATAATTCAGCATAATATTTAAAAAACTAACAACATAACCAAACATAATCTCACTATAAATATGTATTAAATACATTAATCAGCAAAGAAGAAAACTGAGAATTCACTCTTTTCTTCACACGACATAAAGATGAATCAGTGTCATAAAGATCTTTACGTTTAAGATTTCTCAGACTAGTGCCACAAAATAGCATTCCTTACGAAGTCACATGAAGCTGGCTACTTGGATGAAAGGCAAAGAGTAAGCTGTCATAAAATTAATTTCTATTAATGATCTTGGTATAGGTTTCTAAAATAAGAGCTCTTTTGAAGTTGGCACTTTTTAGTAGAGAGGTCTACTAAAGCGTGTATTAAAAAAATTGAGGATTCTTCTACTTTTCCCATGGGGCATGAGGGTTAGTATGCATTCCATCACTGAGGGATGCTGCCTTATTACTTATAAATATACCAAACCCAACATCCTTCCTATCATCAGACCTAGATTGTTTTAAGAAAACATAAGTGAATTCCTGTCAATTCATTATGAGATTTATACTGAATTCCATAGAGACATTGGCTCAATGGTCTCTAACTTTTCCTTTTTTAAAGATTCATTTATTTATGCATACAAGAGCAGGGGTACAGGCCAGAGTCCCAGGAGGTGAGAGAATTCACCAGAGACAGAGTGGGAAACACAACAGTCAGATCAACTGAAATACACTGCTGATGGGAGCAGCAGGCGAGGAAGGAGCAATATGCTACACCATGTGGGTCCCCTCCCTGGCCCGGAATCGAACTCGCGCTGCTGTGCCATGGATACTTCACAGTGCAGTGCTCAACCTACTGTGCCACCAGGGAGGCCTGGTCTCTAACTTTTTTATAATTATGATTGGGGGTAACTGTGATTATAGTCTGAGGAAGTTGGGAATTTTAAGTGCTCATCATCAGCTTCTGTACATTTTTAAAATTTACCCATAGAATATCAAACAAAAGTATTTATTTAACATGACTCATTTTCTTAATTTGCTTAATACTTGTTCTGGGCTATGACAGAGCTTTTCTTATCTTCACATAACTGGTTTGAGCTGAATTGTTTAGAACAGAAATAGGAAAGGAGAACAAAGAAGGGGAGAAAATAATTCATGAATTCGTAACAGTTTCTATACATGTATATTAGTATTCTCCCTTTCTTCCTCCCTCCTTCTTGCCCTTATTCCCTCCCTTATGGGAGATTCCTCAAAAGATTAAAAGTGAGTCTCCAGGGGCCTCCCTGATGGTGCAAGGGATTAAGCTGCAGCACTATGAAGCTACCAGCAGCCTCTGAAGAATGAGTTTGATCCCCAGCCAGGGAGGTGACCCACATGGCACAGTAGAACTCTCCTGTGTTGCCTACTACACCCCTCAGAAGTGTATTTCAGTTTACCTGTTCTGTTCCCCACTCTGTCTCTGGTGAATCATATCAATCCCTGCCCACTGACCTGTACCCCAGCTCTTGTCTGCATAAATAAATAAATCCTAAAGAAAAAAAAAGTGGGTCTCCAGTATAATCTAGCAATCCCACTCCTAGGTATCTGGCCAAAAAAAACACAAGAATAGTAATTCAAAGAGAAGCATACATTCTATGTTCATAGCCGCAGTTTTACAATAGATAAGATAGGGAACAATCTAAATGCCCCCAAATGGATGAGAAAATCAAGATATGGTATTTACACACAGAAGAATACTACTCACCCATCAAAAATGACAAAACTCATACTATCTGTAGGAACATAGATGGAGTTGGAATTATGATAAGTGAAATAAATCAAAAAGGGAAGGACAAATACTAGGATGATGCAGGTTTTAAGTGGGATAAGGTTACCAGTGGAATACAGAGAAACTAATCAAAGGAACAGATAAAGGCAAACTTAAAAGCTAACCCAGGAAAACTGAATGTAGAATTAAAGAAGCCAGAGGTAGATGGGAGTGCGGATGAAAGCAAGGTGGGGAGGGTGCACAGTGGACTAAAAATATATCAAGAGGGTGGGGTCATATACTCCCCCAAATACGAACAATGATGCAAGCCAACATTACCTCAGTAATGTAATCTTGTGTGTGTGTACATACTTTCCAACTTAAGTGCTTTTATTCTTAGTCATTGGAATATATGGAAAAGATTTACATGTAATAATATAACTAAATTGTATAAAAGTATATAAAATATAAACTATCAGTATATTGCCATTTTATTCCATCCAACTTTTAATTTTTTTTTTTACCATTTTGTTTCTTTTCCTCCCATCTTGCATCTCTGATCTTCCATCTGAGATACTATATATTTTTTCTTCCCAATAATTGTAAGGGGTGTTTCTGAAGAAGTGTTTTTATTCCCAATAGTAAACTCTACTAATGATAATTCTTTCAGCATTTGTTTGCTGAAAAAATATATATTTTTTTCATTGTAAGTTTCTAAGTTATTTTTCTCTGTGTGGAACTCTGGTTGGCAGTTATGTTCTTTCAGTGCTTTAAAAATGCCATTCAGCTGTCTCTTATTATTTTCCATTGCAGATATAGGGTAATTAGGTTTCAGTTTAACCACCCGTTAAAACTGAACACTTCAACTTTTCTTCTTAGCCTTATAATTTTTAAGTTTTCTTTTCCAGTTTTCAGAAGTCACTGATGTGATTTGGTGTAAGTCATCTTTGTATTTACTATGTTTATATTTAAATACTTTGTATTTGCTATGTTCATACTCTTATTGAAAAGTGGTTTTATCTTTCATAAATTTATGAAGAACATACCCATTATCTCTTCAAATATGCCTCTGTTCAATTTCTCTTCTGTCCTTTAGGATTCCAGAGACAATTATGTTGAGCGACCTTATTTCACCCCATGTCTCTTCCCTTCCCACCTTTGTCTCTTTTGTATACTAATCAAGAAATTTTTACTTAGCTCTTCTACTAAACACATTGTTTTTCAGCTGCTTTCAATTTGTCCTTAAAGCATCCACTGAATTCCTCATTACAATTATTATTTCATTTTTAATTTTTCAATTTACATTTTATAGTTTGCAATTTTCTTCAGAAAATTCCAAGGTGGCTATTGTTAGTTTATATATAGTGTAGTTATTTCAGAATTTTAGATGGGACTCTTGTAGTTATGTTTCCTCATGTTTTAGTGCATTTAGGATGCAATTAAAATATTACAGCCTGCCTTACAATAGAAATTTAGTTCTCCCAGTTCTGGGACTGCAGGTCCAAGATCAGAATGCCAGCACGGTTGGGTAAGGACTCTTTTCTGGGTTGCACACTTCTCAGGTACATAGAGGAAAGAGCTAGGGTTACTGTGGGTTTTTTTAAAAATAAAAGCACTAACCCTATTCATGATTTTTCCAGTCTCCTGATCTAGTCAATTCCTAAAGATCTACTATCACTTTGGGGCTCAGGATTTCAACATAGGAATTTTGGGAGAACACAAATCTGTAGATCACAGAACCATGGTTTGTCACATCTGCTGACTTTTAATTATTCTACTTTGTCTCATTATGTTTGTTGCTCAATACGTGGTTTGGACAAATAACCTGAGAACAACATGCTGTCTTACTGCAACACTTTTTATTTCTGCTAGCTGCGTGAGAGTAATAGGATAACTGAGGTGCCTTTATCCAATCTGAGGTATTGACATTAGTCAAGCCTAAGCGCCAGACCCCAGAAGGGCCTTTCCCTACAGGTATCACAATTACCCTAGAGTGAGGCCCTTGCAGTGCCAGCTTACTGTGAGCATACCCCCAGTTTCTTCCCTTGTGGGGATTCCTGGACTCTAATCCCCGTATCTCCCTCTCTATGCCAGACTGTCAAAATGCCTACTTTACCTGAGTTTCTTGGCTCTCCTGAGCAAGTGGCATATACTTACAGGGTAAAACCACCACAATCTCAGATTTGCCTTAGTGGGGCTCTATCATTTTCTAAACTCTGGTCTGATAAATATTAACTGTCTTCCCCCCTTTATTATTTTCAGAACATATGGCTGCCCTCCACATTTTCTAATTATTATCGTTAGTGTTTTGGTCCAAATTACCTAGTCTAGTCTACTGGAGGTAAAAGTGTCTCCAATAATATATGATCTTATTCATATATTACTCAAATATCATTTTGATCTCCCACTTTAAACATCTGATTTTTGATCCATTTTAAACATGTATTATAAAACACATATCCAAAGCCAAAGAAAGGCGTTATTACATACAAGGACAAATAAAATTTCTTTCTCCATTTGTAAAACTCTAATAAGTAATGAATGCATTTTTATGGAAATTGGTTGTATTTCTAATTGACCATCCAGAAAATCTGTTAATTAGGAGTGTACACCAGAGGCAACCTGATGTGAATGCTCATTAACTTCAGTCTAAATTTCTCTGCTCACAAGATGAATGAGGAAGGTTTTTCACTTCTATATATACTTCATTTTCCTTATTTATCATAAGTGATGATGGTTCTTCTAGTAGGTTGTTAAGATTTAAATATTGCATTTACACTGTTTGTCTCAGAGCTCTCAATAACTGTCCCCCCAACTTTTTCTAAGAATGGAAGGTTCTTTCCTCTTTTTATAGTTTAGTATCTTTCATTATTAAAAGAAGTGACTCAAATTCTTATTTGAGGTAGTATCTTACACATTTTCAACTTTTTCAGTCTAAATAACCCATTGGAGGAGAAAATTTACAATATTTGGACCTGGTTTTAAACTAGTTTTATGTTATTTTCAAACCTTGAAAGTAAAAATAAATGATATGATACACACAATTACTGTCTAGACTTTGTCATCTCAGGGTACAGCAATGCCAACAATACTCTGAAGGTGTTGCTACAATTGCCTACATACATTTTAAAGTCACTGTATTTTCCACTGATTCAAAAGAATACCTGCACCCCTGTGTTTCTAGCAGCACTCTTTACAATAGGTAAGACCTGGAAACAACCTAAATGCCCAAAAAGAGATGAGTGGATCGGGAAGCTATGGTACATATACATGATGGAATACTATTCAGCAATCAAAAACGAAAAACTAGACACATTCATAGGAACATGGATGGAACTGGAAGGGAATATGCTCAGCGAAGTAAGTCAGAAGGCAAAAGAAAAATACCAGATGGTTCCTCCCCTAGGAGGAATATAAGGGAACCAAAGGAGGATCAAGGAAAGGAATAAGAACAATAATAATAACAATAAAGATACAGAAACCAAAAATGAAAAGACAAGGACAAATTGAGGACACTTGGTGGGGAGGGTGGAATGGGAGAGTGGAGGGCAGATGGGAACATGGAGGACTGAGGTGATGGTGCCTGGTGATATGGTGATGGGGATTACAACTGATGTCAAATATATATAAATTTCAATAAATAAATAAAAAAGTCACTGTATTTTCATAGAAAGAGAAAAGAGGGGATTGACATTTAGTAATTCATCATTCTTTAAACAAACATGGGACAGTATACTACAAATCACGAAATATATGTTGGTATTACCTGTCTGTAAATCTTAGAAATATTAATTCAATACAATGTGAGGAGTCTTGCTCATCATATTTACCTTAAGTTTAGAAACAATTAGCACCCTTTCAACAAAATTCTTGTATTTAATTTTGGTCACTTCATATTCTTGTATTTTACATAAATCTATATGCCATTTGGAAACATACAATTATAGAAATTCTTGATCTTCTGCGTTAGTAAAGATAAACACTTTGAACAATTAAACAGCCCCAAAAACCCCAAAAAACTACCCTACTAGTCACACAAAAATAAATTTAAACGTGCTGATTGTTAATTCTACCCCAGGCACTAAAAGCACTTTTACATGTATTATTTGATCCACAGTACAAATTTGGGGTATCTGACTTATGAATTGTACAAATAGATAATAAAAACATAACTTCCAAATATAGTTTCTTTTTAAAATCAATTTTTCGGGCTTTCTAGTTTACTGTTAGTTTAAACTGATTACATGCCACCTAGTGATAGCATGAAGAACTACAACTTATTATTTATTAATAATCATGCATTTTTCTGCAATGGATACTTTTCTCTAACAATTTTCAACTCCCTCCCTTCCCTTTACTCCATTTCTTTTACTCTCTTACATGTTGAAGGTCTGTTAATTATATAGTAGCAATGAATACTTTACCACTGATGCATGCTTGCCCCAGGCAACTCAAACATAAGTTTGTGCTATTAATTGATAAAAATCTCAGTTTTGATAGTCAAAGAAAAAAGGAAGTAAGAAGGAAAAAGGTCAAGAGAAAATTTTCAGTAAATACATTAAATATCAGTGATAAATAAAATACAAAATTACTTTTATTCTTATTATATACAGAATGCACAGCTATACATCTTGTTAATCCTCCTATTCCTTCAAGAAATCCTAATTGTGAAAACATTAAGTCTAAAATTTATCTTAAATGAATAAATCTTTATTGCTTTCTTTAATGTTATTCAATCACACTATTTTGGAAGAAAAGTGCCTTATCTACATCTCTCTACTTCTTAATTTCAAAGAAGAATGTATCTCATTACAGGATGAAAGAGAAAAAATTTGGCTATACTCACAACATTCTGATAATGAGGCAATGAACTTGCTACATATATTTTTCCATATATCCCATGTAAATTTCTACCTTAAAATAGATTGATTCTCTACTATGTCAGGCCACTTACTACATCATGAAAAACAAGCCAGAACAAGAACTACTATTGTGTGCTCAGTGACTGATATGAGAGTACCATAGTAACCTGAAGGCACAGAATCTTAAAGCTCTTTCTGTAAGAACCATCTTTCTGGCATTGCCCCACCGAAGTGTAGTATGACATATTACCCATGATAGGTTAAGTGATGAAACATCTCTCTACCCAAAATCTGTCTCTAACATGATAGCTAGACTTTCATATAGTACAAACTGTATGTACTATACAGTTTCAAAGGGAGGGTGACATTTAAATGAGCCCAGAAGAAGTAACAGGTGGTGGATGAGTGTGTCCCCACCCATATCACCTTTTCTCAAAGCTCATTTTCTAGCCAGTCCTAGAGTCTGAAATGGAGTGGAAAAAGAACACAGTAAAGAGGGAATGTGTACAACATAGGATACTAGAAAAAAATCTTGCCTACACCACAATTTTCCAAGTGGACATCATCCCCTTGTGTAGCTTAGAACTGAAACCTGTGCCATAACCTTCCTATATTACTTTCAGGCTTTCTTTAGATGAAGAGAGGGCTGTAGCAAAAGCCAGGTTCCAGCTGTACAATGAGTGATAGAAAATGCTGGAAGATGCTAACTTCTGGTGACACTCTCTGCAAGAGGAAAGTGGGGTGGGAAGATGAGAGGAAAACAGCAATAGCGTAGGACACCATGACATCTTAGGTATGTGTGTCTCCACCCCAGCTCCTGGCTTTAAAGGAGTATAACTGAGCCACTTTTAAGTCTGTCCTCAGAATAACAATATACAGCACCCGTTAAAAGAAGTAATACACATGTAGAATACCAGGAAGAAAGAAGCAGATCTCAAGATAATGATAGGGGGAAAGAAGCAAGTCCATGAAATGGCTCATGTGATTTCACATAAAGCAAATTTCCATTTAATTTTCTATTTTACAAATGACTCCAGTTGTGTCTGAGTGTGAACAACAGCTTAAGCAAGCAACATAGATATTTTCTATGAGTGTATAAACTTCAGATATTAAGCCTACAAGAAGTAAAACATTACATGTCATGTTAAATTTTAAAAATTAAAATATTTGTGCCAGTTTAACTAAGAATTATATAGCAACTGTTTTAAGACATGAAATTATTTAAATCGTTTTCTATAAACTTTGTGGTGTTTCCATAAAGTTGAAACTTTCAGTCACCTATTATCTATTGCACACACAAAAACACCATGCATGCTTACTTCCTTTTTCATCTTGAATTTTTTTTTTTTTTCCTAAACGAGCAGACTTCACAAGCCTGGTCTTAATGCCAAAAAAACTAGCCCCTTTCACTTGCTGATTGAAATCTGGCTCAATTGCCAATGCTACCCGCTGGGTCCTTACAGAGGGTGCATTCATATTTTATCCTAATTTATTCATTATCAAACATCAAACCTTTGGAAGATAAAGACCTACAGAACAATGCAGAGAGAATTTACTGGTTTGTTTTCATCTTTACTCTCAGATGAAAGAACTCTTCAGTAGCACTGCCCACTCTGCCAATACATCATCCAGGTAATTGGGGGTAGGGGCAGGGGATGACAGGTAAGGCCAATTTAAACTTCTGCATCCACTGCTGCATACAATAGTCTCCAACATCAAAAGTATCTAATGAGAACTGGAGAATCCACAGCATTATATTAGTTGACCCAATCTTGTAATTAAGTATCAAAATTTCCCAAACTTTTTGTGAGTGTTTGCAAGTTACATAGCAGTATCTCTACACATGCAAAACAAAAAACCTTAGTCATTCTTTCCTTCTCAGAGGAAAGATTTAATGACAGTTCTGGACAAGTACCAGATTTTCGGTGTGAAAGACCCTAATTTTCATGATAGTTTTACTGCTTCCAAATTACATAGTGGATAAAGCCACCTATCTTTATAAAAATGATAAATCTTTCTTCAAAGGTGTTTGCAAAGATAGATGAAATCATAAAGTGAAACTTGCTTTGCAAAATGTGAAGTAGCTTACGAATGCTCAGTCTGTCTATCGTTATTATGAAAACAACAATATCGCCCAGGCTCATAGGACAAAGCATCAGAGACAGCAACATTCTCCATCAAGACTGGCCTTATGTGGAAATCCCATAGTCATTATCATTATGATAATGATAATGACCCAAAATCATTATGATTTGACTAGCAGCATAGTTACTCACATATTTAGATTTTCTTTCTTACTTAAAATTTCAATTATTATCAATTTATTCTTTGACCTTAAGACATCAAATTACATCAAAGATGTCACAACAGCATGAACATAAAAATCTTTTGTGATTGATGCCAATAATAAAGAGACAACAGTTACAGCGATTACGGTACACAAAATGTGCAAGGAAGTAAAATCACAACCACTATAGGTAGAAGTCAGATGAGTCTTTAGTAACTGTGGCTTGTTTGAGGTTTTCCAGGGGTTTTCACTTATGCTGACACTGTTTTTTATTGCAGTGTAGCTGTTCCAATCTAATCAATCAAACCCATATACATCACAGTGGCCCTTCAAGTAATTTGTGTCATATTTTTTTACTTTTTTATCCTTTGCAGTCTGAAAATAATGACGGTTTTATTGCAAAATCTGATCAACACTGGTGCCATACTTGAAGTATTTCAATTGGGTTCCCACCTTCAGGCATTTGGATCACTGAGTGTTGTAACAGCCTCTTTAACAATCAACTCAAAAAGATTTCTTTCACCTTCTCCTATTCTTCATACTTCATAAAAGAGTTTGGTCAATTCATGTGGCTGCCCCCAGAAGAGGATCAATAACTTTTAGCCTTTTAGCTCCTTCCAGGATAATTATCAGGGCAACAGAAGTAGAAAATTATATACTAATTCGGAAAATTCAGAATTCTGTTATCACTATGATGGTACTTTCCCTTAATGTCAACTTCAGGTCAGCCTGGTTGGCACATTTTACAGATTGCTTGGCCAACAGGGAATCCAGAGGATTCAAACATAATTCTGGTTTGGCCACCTAGATTCCTTGTTAGACTGACAAGGTTCTAGATCATAAGGACAACGGCCATTTGGTTAAAAATATGGCTCACCAAGAGGCTATCCTTGCCAAAGTGGGATTCAGTGGGTCTCTGTGTGCTTTCAAAAATCCCCTTACCCCTGATGTCCCTGCCCCTTCTAGACAAAAGAATCTGGATGTGGTGAATAGGAGATACATATGTAAAAGGTGATAATAATTTAGCTGAGATTGGACATACTGATTTTGTAGCAGTAAAAGGATATTGATGACCTTGGCACCAGGAGAAGGAAACCCTCACATGCCAAGGGTAATATGAAAAAAAAAAAATTTAAGAAGATCTATGATAAAATCATGAGTTAGGACAATGTTTAGGAAATCTTGAGAGGCTGATTAAAATGTGAGTTGACTATAAGGTCCTGGGTGCCCTAGATATGCAAAAAATCACATGAAAAACTGGCACACTTATAGTTTGTTCCTGGACTATCATAGAGTTGGCACTACTGATGATGACTTTGGTGGCTTTGCAGATGGAACACACACTGTTAAGTACTTTTAGCAGTCGATTCAAAAATATGGAAAAAATAGGTAGGGGCTAAGCTTCTGAACCCATTGTGCATATCTTTGCTCTTTTATTTGAGTAAGAATCTTTTCCTGGAAGTGAATAATTTTCTAGAATTAATGTATCTTGAACAAATCTCATGTATTAACAAAACCAACTTAAAATTTAGAGGTAGAGATTTAAGTTAATTTTTATCATTTTACTTTTAAAATTAAGTGAACAAAGGGAGATGATAATTCTTTGGTTATTAAAAAGAAGAATTCTGGAAAACTGAAGTCAGTTGTCTACATAAAGTACTTATAGATAATCTTAATTTGTCTATAACTTGGATAATCATAGGACATCTGAAGCAATGTTTGTAAAAAGCTGTAAGTATATCCTTAAAGAAGTTCATTGAGATTTTTATTGGTATTGCATTGAATCTGTAGATTGCTTTTGGAAGGATGGTCATTTTGATAATGTTGATGGGCAGAAGAACTTAAAAGACACTTCTCCAAAGAGGACATACACATGGCTAATAGACACATGAGAAAATGCTCAACATCCCTCTTAGTCAGGGAAAT
>JAGFMF010011668.1:747064-769743 GCA_019455555.1 Galemys pyrenaicus
TCTGTTCCAACCAGTCCAAGACCAAAAAGCAAGCACAGTTTCTTCACATGTCCCTCTGCTCCACGTGCCTCCTCCAGGTCTCCTTGCTGTTTATCTTCCTTCCTTCCTTCCTTCCTTCTCTCCTCTGCAGAAATCTTCTTATCCTCCTCAGCTCCACCCACTTAGGGCGGAACCAGGATTTTTAGAACTTCCCCTTTTCTTGGGACCACCCTGTTACACTACCAGAAACATAGAGATAGTGGAGTATTATTTTCTCTTACACAATAGAAGTTAATATGGTGGCTCCACAAGGATACTAGGTCAAAATTCCTAACATCTTTGTGTTCTCGCTTATTTACTATGTGGTTTCCAATCTCAAATTTACCACATGCTCTCAAGATAGTTATTGGGCTCCTGTAATCGTGACTACATTCCAGATAGAAAGATGTAATGAAAGAATAAAACTAAAGATTCCATTCTAGCTCCACAGCTCTTCAAGAATTTTCCCCAAAGTTAACTCAACAGATTCTACTTACATTACATTAGCCACCCCCAACAGGGAAGGTCAGAAGTTATGTATAGTTGAATGAACACACTGTTGCCCCCCAAGAATAAACAGGTCTGAAAATAACCAAACAGTAGAGAATAGCTATTGAGTAAGTACGTATGCCATAGGCGGGAAAGTTAGATTTTATACCAAGGCATCAAGGATCAGGAAGAGTGAGTGTTACCAGTCTTTAAGTTCCATTATCTTCACAGATGCTTGGTAGTTATGACTTCGCATAAAACTCTATCCACTAGGTACTGAGGTTTACCACAAATTATATAAACATTATAACAATAGATACTAAATGTTAATCTATTATACAAAAGGATGAGGTCTCAGGATATTTAAATTTTAGTCTGATACTAGGTAGGGCCATAATATATGAAGCAACTCAGACTGCCCAAAGCCTGGTTATGTATTTGCCAACAGTTATGTCATGCTTAGCCTCATTCTTCCAGACCTTAATAAAAATCTCTGCCACTGGATTTTGAAAAAAAAAAAGTAGCCAGTCAAGAGCACTTACTGACAAGGAAGTGAAATTATAATACCATTTTACATTTACATAGACTTTTTAAAAACTTATGTATATCATTATCTTAAAGAAACACAAAACTTCTGTGACATGAGAAGATATTCCACTGGTAAGGGAACAATTTACTCTAGAACGATTAAATAACTAGCAGGTTACCATCAAATCCATTCATGGTTTAGCTGGCTCTTCAACATACAACATACATCATCAAATTTTTACAAGAGGTAGAAGAAACCCAAATCATTATCTCTCAGAAAAAGGAACTCAAGATACACGTCTCTAATATCATGGTCACTAATGAACCAGAATATCATGAAAGCTAAGAACATTCACTAAGGGAAGATTGCGCCCACTAGGCTGACAGGTAGGTTGCACCTACTTGAGTTACATGACTCATTCTGTCTCAACAATCACTTGGAACATATATGCAGATGGTGGAAACACATGCCATCACAGTAGAAATTGTAACAGCAACTCAAATGAAATAACGAGGACAATATTATGACCTGGATCACATTTCCATTGTGCAAGTGGGAGTCTCTGGAAAGAAAGCCTTCTATAGCCAAACTTTTACTTTATAGACAACCTGATTAAACTATGGCAATTTATAAAGGACATCCATCATTAATTTTCCAGTGTGAATGTAACTAATGAAAAACAGCAACATTTTTATTAGAGCAGAAAGTTTAACATTTAAAAAGCAAAACTAGTTGAAACACTGCTCTAAAAAGACTATACAGATGACTTGCTATTTAGTTACCTCTTAATAGGCTGGGAGTAAACTCTAACATCTGCTCGTCTTAAACCATTGAATTCAGCTATCCATCACATAGTTTTGTTGTTCAGAATGCAACAGGCCTAATATAATTAATCAAGAAAATGACTCATCAGTGAGCATGAGTCAGTCATGGACTACCACTGTTAAAATGCAAACATAATATATATTCACGCATAAACAGGAGGTAGACGCATCACTTTGTTCAAATGTCCTATAATGACTGACAAATACTATAAATGGTTTTACAAACAACTTCATTTTCTGTGTGAGGGAAAACTGGTACCTAATTACATATTTTCAAGTACACAATCTAACTGTGGATTATCTGCTGCAAAACTCAGAAGATAAAGCTCCAAACTCACCTATCACCAAAAACAAACAAACAAACAAAACACAAAGTGCCAAGGGGGGAGAAAAAAACAAAGCAAAACTATGGTTTGTCACCTAACTTGAACTATATCTTAGAGAGTTAAGTCTCTTTCCTCTAACTGACCATAAATCTTTGAAAAGTTTTTCTAGCCAAATAACAAAGAAAACTCTGGAGAATTCTAGTTCCCATCTGCTTTTTCAAACTTTGGGTTCCCACCTACTCTGAAATCATTTTCTTTCAGAATATTCCCCAAATAGGACTGTTCTTAGCAAACTGAAGTTTGCTCTAACAACTCCCAATTCTGGGTTTGCCTGGCTCCATTTTTCTCTCCATGCATTCAAAAACCATCTGTCAGGCTTATAATTCATGACTGTCTTTCTTGACCCATCAACAAAGACTAATCCATCCTTCCTCAAGGATATGGAAGCGTCCACATAAAACACATAAAAATTCCCGCTGACAAAATTTTGGAATCTTCTAAGAACCTACTGATCTTCTGGCTGAATAAATTTTGTGACTTAGAGAAAAATACTTAATCACAAGACGGCTTCCATTCCATGAATATTGTGTTTTTCTTTGTATCTTCATAATTCTTTATTCATCACAAAAATACACACAAAACACCTTTATCCTTATCATAAAAATGAGAGATAAATAATGGTTTAGTGTCTGTCTCAAGACTCTCAGAGCCCTGTGTACACTTACCAGAAACAGCTTTGACCATCCAGACTTGGTTCTCTGTGTTGCTGGATTTAGTATACCTAAAGACAGAAGTAGGAAATTATTAGTCTGGTCATTCCATTACATATTTTTACTTCATCCTCAAAATACAATCTCATAACAAGAGGCAAGTCAATCCAAATGACAAAGCTATTCGCCTTCACTGAAAGTTACCAACTGGCAAGAGAAAGTAAGTTGATTTATAAACAGACTATAGCTTCCTTTGCAGCCTTGACATGTATAGAAAAGACTTACTGTTCCCAAAGCATCTCAAGGTCATGAACAGTCAGAGATGTAGCAACACAAAGAATTGAGTCTAGATGGCCTTTATGCAGGCATCACCTTCCAAAAGCATAATGCTAGCAAAATTTTCAAAGTAGGGCATGAGAAAAAAGTGAAACTGCAGGTTCCATGTAAATATCTTCACCTGAACCCCATAATAAACCCACAGCAATGGACTAAGCGTACTCTAATGGTTGTCTGAGCATTTTTCAGGTTGGAGTCTTCCCTCTTGAAAAGCTTACATTTTTGAGAATAGCAAAAGTGAGCTCAATTTCACCTACTTTTAGCGTTACTGTCATTTATCAACTATACAAAGCACTATCACTCACTTTAATAATCCACGGTCTATACAGGTAGCTGAGAAACAATGGCCCAAGAGGAAATGCCAACCATTTTGTAAATCAAGTTATACTGGACCTTAGTCTTTGGTCACTTTACTATACAACAGCGTAGTTGAGTTACAAAGAGGACATTATGTCCCACAAGTCAAATTGCTTATTATCTGAGCCTTCATACAATTTGTTTGCTATCCCAAATCTACATTAGGCCCCACCTTGAAGCAAATGGAATTCTCCATATTAAAATACACCAAATTTACTGCAATGTGGAACATCCTAGGCCCAATTTCATGTCCATAGTTACAGAGAGATAAACACATTTAAGATTTAAGTGACTTTCAATGAGCTAGAAAAAGTCAACTCATAAATCCAGTAATATGACTTATGATCTTTGACCCCACCTTGTTGCAAGAAGACATGATAAAATAGTCCAAGATAGTGCATTAAAGTCTTATCAAAAGCTGGAATATTTTTTCCTCATATTATTCCCAGATAAAATTAAACCATTTGATAAACCTCCAACTCAGAGAAAATCACCAAAAGTGGTAAAAACTTCCAGTATCAACAATCCACTGAAATTAGTGGGCTATGAAACTATCTTTCAAATGTATATATAAACTTTTCAAAACACACACATTATAGAATATGCAATCCTTCCCAGAAATACACACATATATTTATAAATTTAACTGATGCCTTATATTTCTCAGCTATCAAAAATAATTAAAATGTTTAAAACATTTGACAGATTTCTTGATTACCCCTCATATGTGAGTTCAAGTCCTAAAATGGAAAATCTTGCCAACAAGCCTATGAGGTTGGAACTGCTATTCCTATTTTAAAGAATTTCAACGTAGGAGGATTATTTTGACCAAGGCAGCCTGGTTAAACAAAACAGATATGTGAATTCTACATCAGTTTTTAAAATCAGCATTAAAATTACAGCACCAAGATAAAAAGTTGTGTTGTTAATATGCACAGTTTAATTGTATTGAGGCCTGGTATTACAGGCCTCCCTGGTGGCACAGCGGGTTGAGCACTGCACTGTGAAGCATCTGTGGCATGGCACTGCACATAGATCCCCAGCCGGGGAGGGGACACACATGGCGCAGCAGACCTCTCCTGCCTTGCCCGCTGCCTCTCTCAGCAGTATATTTCAGTTGATCTGCTCTTTCTGCTCCCCACTCTGTCTGGTGAATCCTCTCCCCTCCCACAACTCTGGCTTGTTCCCCAGCTCTTGTATGCATAAATAATAAAAATAAATTTGTATTACATACTGGCTTTGTTTCCCTGGGTGAAATTCACAGCTAAACCTAACAGCTGTAAAACAAAAACTCAGTTCAGACCAGTTAAAGTTGTAGACTACATTACCTGTGACATTTGCACATACAAATAAATATCAATAAATTTTATATCAATCCATTTTTATTGGTATTTTATTAATTGGATACCACTTTTGAGGTGCTCGTTTAATTTTCCATTTGAAAATACAACTTTTGAAGAGAAAATATCAAGGGAAAGATATTTTCAAATACACTGGTAATTTATAGATCCCTCGATAAAAACAGAGTTGTAAGGCTTTGGAGGTATGTAATATGTATCTTTTCATAGTTTACCAGAGCACTCAAAAATTTATTATTTGTAAGCACTTATGATTTGTTATTAAGTGCACTTTTTTATCTCATGGAAAGGAAAAATGAAACAACATTCATTGTAAAAGTTCTGCTAGAGTTCATATATTTCACATATTTTGGAATATAGTCACTGGTACCTCCTCATATAGGGCATAGCTAAGTCAATATTGAAAGCAAATTAAATAACCTCATTAACAATCTTTCTTTTTAGCCCTGTTTTTTAAAAAGATTTATTTATGCATACAAGAACTGTGGTACAGACCAGAGGTGTATGGGGATGGGGGGAGTGAGGGAATCCACCAGAAACAGCAGAAACAGAGCAGGGAGCAGAACAGGCAGACCGACTGAAATACACTGCTGAGCAGCTGACGAGGCAGGAAAGTCTACTGTGCCAAGTGGTTCACCCCCACCCCCAGCCAGCGCAGAAAATCATGCTACGGTGGCTGTGGTTTGCTTCATAGTGTGTTGCTTAACCCATTGTGCCACCAGGGAGGCTCCTATCATTGAACAAATTTTCAAAAGTTGTGTTCAAGCAATGCCTGTGCTCAAAGCTCAGCTAACTCTATGGTCTCATCTACATTAATTTTTAAGTTTTTAAACTATTACTTTTCATAATATTCATTTATAAGTACAATGAACTGTGTAAGACCCCTTTTAAAAAAAAGTAGTGACTCCCAGAATAGAAGTTTGGGGCTTGTTTCTGGTTGCCAGGGTGGGAGAGAGTGGCTGAAGATTCCTGAGGGTGGCTGAGGGTCCCCAATATAGGGCATGGCACTATGAGGCCCAGACTAGGGCCCAGTCTGCTGGGAAGCAACTGTAAGCAGTGTGGTATGCACCTGCCAGTGTGGGTGGGGGCCCACAGTGAGTAGCTAGGTCCTTGAAGGTTGTGGCTCAGAACTCTCTCTGCTCCCCAGTAGCTACAGCCAGGGCAGAAGTCAGTTTCCCTACTTAAAAATAATTTTGCAATTGAAACACTTCAATTTTACATGAAAGCAATGAATTTTCTAGTAGCTTGAGACGCCTACTCTAAAATATCAAAAATATACGAGATTAGTATATAGTATCTTCCAAGTTAGTTTTATTAACAGGACAGCATGGTGTATTACTGTAACAACAAATATTTTCTAAGAATTTCAGAACAATGAATACATATATGCTAATGATTTGGGGAAAGCATGTAAATTGTCTGCTTTTTTGAAGATTTTGTCCCCAAAATACATTTTAATCTTAATTTTTTAGATAAGGTGAAAGTGTAATATCCAATGTTATGGCTTCACGTTACCAACTCAACCGTTCTAATTATCTAGCCTGAGGCAGTCACATATTCTTTCTGTGCCTTCAGAAAGATGAGAAATGGAGCCAGATTCCATTTCCCTTCTCATTCTACTTGTCTTATATACTTGGAGGTCCTTTTGAAGCTAAGAAGGAATGAGAGAACTTAGTCCTTTGTTTCTGAATGGATAGTTAATCCCCCTTAAATAAATTCCACTCATCAACCCGCTTCTAATTAGGATAGGACCTTTTCTCCTCCTTCAGAACTTTTTCTGTGGGACTTAGAAAATCTGGTGAATATTATACACTAAGAATAAACACAGTGTGTTGATGTAATTGGCATTACAAAATAGCTCCCCCAATTAACATAACCTTTTCTTCATTTTAAAAAGTAGTCTTTCAAAAGGATAGTATTTTTGAAGTAAAAAGCAGAAAAGTTCAAGATCATTTTAGTTTATGACAATGTCTTTCTCTTTCTATATGAATGAAACCTGTATCTGAAAAAGCCTAGCTTCCTTTAATTATCCTAATGGGGAATTAAGAGCAATAGCATTATATGCCATTGGTGGATTTACTGGATGTGACCAAAATCCAATTACATGAGATCCAATTTGATCTTTTCCAAAACATTATGTCTATCAAACATATTTTTATATAAAGTATAATGTGAAGACTATTTTACAATGGAGGACAGGTATCAGTTAGGCAACCAGACAAGATTTTATGGTGTCATTTTTAAGCATATGAACTGATACCTGGTGGAAGGTATACCAGCCTTGGGTCTACATTCAATGGCTCTAAGTGTGACTTTATGAACTAGCTCAACTGTCCAGATGGCATCTCTGTGTTGTATTTTTCTTCACTCAACACATTTAATCGAAATAACTTTACAGGGGCCTCCCTGGTGGCGCAAGGGGTTAAGTCACAGCATTCTGAAGCTTGAGTTCGTTTCCCAGCCAGGAAGGTGACCAACATGGCTCAGCAGACCTCTCCTGTCTCGCCTGCTATTCCCCTCAGCAGTGTATTTCAGTCAATCTGCCTGTTCTTCTCCCCACTCTGAATCCCCACTAGTGAATCTTCTCATCCTCTGCACCTCTGGCCACTATCCCAGTTCTTGTATGCATAAATAAATCTTTAAAAAAAAGAAATGACTTTGCAAAATTATCACAGAATTGACATTCAGGAAATGGAAATTTGTTTCCCTTTACCTCACAAGTGTTGTGTCCCTTTCCCCTATCATAGGCCATTCCATTATCAATCTTTAAGTGAACTTTATCACAATAAACTCTTAACTTATTTGCTTTTCTAAATGCACCAAAAGACTGTGGGTTTCTTAAGTACAAGGACTATGACTTGTCTCATTTTAATATCCCAGCCACTGGCACACAGAAGATGTAAAACTAGTTGATATGAATCAAATTACATTTATTGATGGCCCAAACTGTCAAATACTGTCTTTGTTTACCCAGTAGCCATTCTCTCTTATGTATCAATAGAACCCTAGTTTTGCTTGGACATCAGTGCGCCTAGCCCCAGGGTCCAAACCAATTCTCATGGCATCACTGGCAGTAAGGAATGGAACCTGAACCTATTCCTCGACTGTGAAATAAGGAAAAGTATAAGCAGTTCTGAGAAAAACAAAAGGTCAGAGAGGATTCCTTTAAGTTCTCCCTTCCTCACTGAGGTGCTGCAGTACCTGATGCATGGCTTTATGTCCAGTGTATTTGACTTCAACTTTTTCTTGTACATAGTAATGAATTTATTTGACTCTAAGTACAGGCAATGTCTTATTCATCTTGTATCTCTGACCCCAGCACATCATGTATCAGACACTTCATGGTCATGAGGTATTTCAGAATTATTTTTAAAATCTTCCTGGGTGAGAAAGATAAATACCAGATGGTGTCACTTATATTTGGAATATAGAGAAACCAAACAAAAAGTCAGATAAATCCAAACTAATAAGCTAAGCCTTGAGAGAGAGAGAGAGAGAGAGAGAGAGAGAGAGAGAGAAAGAGAGAGAGAACTGAAGGGGGGTGCAAGAACAAAGTGGGGAGGGAGCTCAGTGGTGGGCTATGAGTGGGTTGGTGTTGGGGAGCTAAGATAACCCCACCTGAGGGAAAAAATCCTATATTGTTAAAAATATTAACAAAGATGTAAAATGAAGTACAATGGTACTTCATTAATAAATACATATATAAATAAAATTCTCTCTGAAGACAACTCCTTATGAAAGTATTAGAAAAGATAGTTCTTGCCCCCATCTATAGATGACACTGGTCATGTAAACTAATATGATTTTTTTTTTAAAGATTTATTTATTTATGTATACAAGCACTGGGGTACAGGCCAGAGGTGTTGGGGGGGGGGGTGGTGAGAGGGTTCACCACAGAGAGCGGGGAGCAGAACAGGCAGATAACAGAAGCACACTGCTGAGGGGAGCAGCGGGCACAGCAGGAGAGGTCTGCCGCACCATGTGGGTCCCCCTCCCTGGCCGGCAGCAGGGATCGAACTCATGCTGCAAGTGGCTGCGGTTTGCTTCACAGTGCGCTGCTTAACCCACTGCGCCACCAGGGGAGGCCCAAAAACTAATATGATTTAAAATCAGTCCCTTTATTCATTAACAGTATAGTATGAAATAATGTGTGTATTAAATTATGTTTATTATTTGCTACCCAATTTTCATAAAATTGAAAAGATATTAATCATACGGTAAGGCATGAATGAGCTATATAGAAAATAAATTAAAATCAAAGCAATATTTGTTTCTCTGTCTGGCTTTCAAAGTCCTCAATTATAGCTAAAATATCAACTGCAAATGATTTGAAGTATAAGTACTAAACAATTATCTTGCCAGAGGTTCACTACCATTTTGGTAACAGGTTTAAGGTTGAGCTCATGGGGACAAAACAGGAAAAGTTTGCTTTTAACAAATCAGAAATGTAACTGAAGAGAAATATTTTGTTCTTAAAACATGAAGTAATCTCTCACAGTTGAGAAATATCTAATCTCAAATTTCTTTTCATTGTTTGAGAAAGACAAACTGGCAATTGTACAGTTTCTTTTTTAAGCTAAATTACTTTGAATGTAAACTTACTACTAGTTTCTTACTGCATTTCCTAGAAGTTTGCTTCCTCAAGCTATTTCCCTAAAAGCTCATTAAATTGAAGATGGTTTTTAAGCATGTAAATATGCTTTCCTTCTAAAGAATATCCAGACACTGAGTAGATTTTACATTCTCACCAAAAAGAATTACAAATCAAACTAAAAAGTGAAGTTGTGAGTACAAAAATTATTCCTGAGATTTGAGTATGTTTGTATTAGATTTAGGAATCAAAAATCAAGTCAGTTTCTTGATCTATTAATGGTTCAGCATAATAAAACTAAAGAAACCCCCAATTTCTTTACATAGTACCTAGGAGATTGGACAGGTTGATTTAACAGATTAACACTGCTTCTACCTCCTTCAATCATACATACACTGTGTACTTAGATCAACAGGGGAAGGATAACAAAAGCATTAGTCAGTGTTTGGAATTTTCCCACATCATAAAGATCAAAAGCTACAGAGGTAATTTTCATTTGTTTCTTTTTAAGCACGTTTTCAGCTGTGATTCCTCATTCCTTCCTCCAAGAGAAAATAATACAGGTTACCCCAAAAGTGGTTAATTAGGTGGCCTACTTTTAGTCATCTTTCTCCTGGGTTAGGCCAATTCAGATTTTTTTTCCCAGATGGCCATATTCTTTTATTCCCATATGGGCATCCTCAGTTTTAAAAGGATATAGTGATGTTACTCCAAATTTTGTGGTCATATTTTAAGTATTTTGAAATAGTTTCCTTCTCAATGTGCAGCAGCTATCAGCAACATCACGAAGATTGCTTTTTAAAAGACAATCTTTGAAAGATCAGTAAGAGAAGCTTTTTGAAACCCCAATTTTTAAAACCCAAATTTCTCCTTCATAAAACAGTAACAAATCATAATTCACATGTATTCGAATACTTTCTTCAACAACTTCAAAAGTCTAGGTTTGTTGCTGGTAACAGAATAATCACTACCATTACTAATGATAAATTCCTTTTAACACTCAAATGATGTAGAAATGGAAAAACTATTTTTGAAAGAAAAAGCTACATCATTTATAGGAAATAAAGCCCCTATCTCTTCACAAGTAGGAGAAAAGGGAATATGCAGGTCATTTTATATTCAGGGTGGATATGACATTAGCAGGAAGATGGCCAGAATTTATAAAAGTCTTTCAGCCTTCAACAAAAGGAAAAGTAACTGGATTTTTCCTGAGTCTCTCAGCTAAAATGCCTAACACACAAACACACATACACTGAATACCTTAAATACATACACATAATATACCTAATAACTAATTACCTCCTTTTGTATTTTACATATTAAAGGGGTAGTGAGGTGCAGCAGACCTCTCCTGTCTCACCTAGTGCTCCCCTGAACAGTGTATCTCAGTAGATTCACCCTGTTGTTCCCCACTCTGTCTGTGGTGAATTCTATCACCCTCCTGCACCTCTAGCCTGTACCCCAGTTCTTGTATGCATAAATCTTTTAAAAAATAAAGGGGTAGTGATTTTTTTAAGATTTTATTTATTTATGCATACAAGAGTTGGGGTACGGGCCAGAGTCCAGGGAGGTGAGAGGATTCACCAGAGACAGAGTGGGGAACAACGGGGTGGATCTACTGAGATACACTGCTCAGGGGAGCAGTGGGCGAGACAGGAGAGGTCTGCTGAGCCATGTGGGTCCTCTCCCTAGCCACAGGTCGAACTGGTGCTGCTATGCAGTGAATGCTTCACAATGTGGCACCCAACCCAATGTGCCACCAGGGAGGCCCATGTAGTGATTAATCTTGCAATTTGGTATTTGTATTAGAGAGAATTCAGGTGATACTATGACGAAATTTAGGAATAATTATTCTGTGTTGGAACGAGTATCAGCACTGCTCTCCAGTGATGAATACATGGCTACTGAGATTTTTCATGTGTCTCCCTTCTGAGTCAGTGCTAAGAGCATCTTTCTTTGTTGAAGGTGTTTGTTAGTTGTTCTATAATGAGTGGAAGTATATATTTCATTGCTGGAAGGCCAGCAATGTGTAGAAAAGTGGGTATAAATAACTAAATTGTATTAAAGTTTTCTCAAATACATCCTAGCCAAATTTTCCTAGTGAATTAGAATAAAATTCCCTAAATATTTTACCACCCATTTTAAGGATAATTTAGAAATATGGCTCCTCCCACTACCTACATTAAATACCTTATCACTGATGTGAACAATTTCAAGTTTCTATCATAGTAATTTGTGAAGGTGAGCCAATGTCTGCTTTGTGAACCCTTTAATTCTTTCTTAGCATAAAATACTTTGATTTGTTTTATTTCTGAGATCTTAAGTTTCTTATGGCTATACATTTTAATTGAAAAGTGAAACTGGCAAAAGTCATTCTGTCTTTTCCTATTTCTGTACAGTCCTTGTTGGATTTAGTGACAAGTTAAAAAAAGGCTAAATAAGCAAAAAAGAACATACAGAGCAACAACTGTGGCATAAAGCAAGATTTAATCTGAACAAGGTATCTTAATACTCATTTTAAGACAAAAAAAATTCAACTATTTTTAGCAGACACTCAGAATGACTCATAATTACTTGCAAGTACACAGGAAATAAAATGCCAAGGATGGAATGGCATCCATGACACACCTAGGAAATTTTAGATAGTGTATCCTAATGCTACAGCTCACTAACAATTTTAATGTACTTAGATTCTTCACATTTTGGATTACTACCATGACATACTTGAAAGCTGTAAAAGTAACTCTACCATGGGTATTATATGGTAGAGAGTGGCAAAACAATTAAGATGAAGAGAAGCTGACCAACAGTCACTGGGCATGTTGTTTTACATTTAGAAAGCATGTTTCTTTTTTGTAAAAATTAATGGCTTAATGTAATATTAAGCTACAAGTAGGATATTTGTTTACATACTCTATTCTTCTTGTGCTTTAAGTTCTATTCTTAAAAAAAGGCCTATACTATTGGGGGCCTCCCTGGTGGCCTAGAAGTTAAGTCTCAGTGCTATCACTGCGGTGGCCTAAGTTCAATGTCTCATCTGCTGCTCACCTTAGCAGTGTATTTCAACAAATCCACCTCTTCTGCCCATTCTGTCTCTGCTAGATCCTCTCACCACCCACATCTCTGGCCTGCATCCCAGTTCTTCTACGCAAATAAATCACAATTAAAAAAAAAAAAAAAGAAGCCTATACTTTCCCCTCACAAATTAGGCTTAGTTTGAAGACTTATTTTACTAACCACTGTTTCTTCATGTTTCTCTGTACTTTATTTTCAATTCCTCACTAAAAGGAACTATTCTGGACTTGTTTTTACAGTATCTTTAGTCTTTTTCTTTTGTGATTATAATACATCTGCCTTATTCGATTCAAAAATCATTTCCCTCTACTGAATTATATTATTTTACCGTTTTCTGCTGACTGCAATCCATTTTCTTCCTTTTACTGTTTTTAAAGTTATCAATAAGGAAACTGTATATGTAGAGAAAATGATATAATAAATTCCCACATATGCATCAGTTTCAGCAATTTTTAGCACATTGCCTCTCTTAATTATGATGTATTTTTTCTACTTGTTTATTTATTTTTTAGAGATTTATTTATTTATGCACTGGGGTACAGGCCAGAGGTGTAGGGGTGGTGAGAGAATCCACCAGACAGAGCAGGATGCAGAACAGGCAGATTGACAGAAACGCACTACTGAGGGGAGCAGCGGGCGAGACAGGAGAGGTCTGCTGCGCCATGTGGATTCCCACCCTGGCCAGTGTCAGGGATCGAACTTGTGCTGCAGTGGCTGTGGTTTGCTTCACAGTGCGTTGCTCAACCCACTGTGCCACCAGGGCGGGCCCTACTTATTTTTTTTATAAAATTCCATCTTTGCATTTTATAAACTAGTGACTGATACAAACTTTAGTACTGGCCTACACAACTTGGTTCTATGGATATTTCCTAATAAGTCACACAGAATTTCATGTATTCATTAAATATATACCACACGAATTCTAAAATGAAAGCTAGAAAGACTATTAAGATAACGCAAGTAGAATTTAGAGTTTAGAAGAAGAAACCACCCAGGAATAGAAAAAGACATTTCATAATGATATATGGGTAAAAAGGGACATTCTAAAGATTCTAAAAGGGTAAGCATCTGAAAACGGGGATTCAAAATAAACGTAACAAAAACTGACAGAACTGGAAAGGAAATCAAACTTATACTTTGGGTTTCTATACAAATCTCTCAGCAATAGGTATCATAAGAAGAAGATAAGTATACTATTCTAAATAATACAATCTACCAACATTTCTGAACTGACACTTATCAAAGACCACAACTGACAAAATAACAGTCATTTGTAGTGCACACAGAGAGTTCACAAACATGGTATATGAGACAACACTTAAAAGGCTTAAGGAAATTAAACCATACAAACTTGGTATATTGACACACCAAAAAAAGGGAAATTACATAATGTATTTCTAAATAATCTACAGGTACATTAAAGTTCAGAGTCTTTCAATATAGCTTTTTTCCCTCTTTAAACTTGATTTTTTTATATACTTTTATCTCTGAAGGCCATTCTACTATAGTTCTTATGAGTCTTTTATTATTTCCTGTGAATTCTTCAGTGCTACCTTCAAAAATTCATGTTTGCTTTGTTACCATTATGAGATTTCTTCAATGTTTAGACTCTTAATTCCCAAAGCTATACATATTTATTCATTTTGCATGTATCTAATGACTTTTTCTGTTAGTTTAAAATCTATTACTTTTGATGATGCCTTTCTTAAAATCCTGTTTTAAAAGATAACTAAAAAACACAATCAGGTTTTTGTGCTTCTATTTACATCTTACTGGACTGGAGTTCATTGTCAATTGTATAATTTATTTGCTTTCTTGCAGTAACACCAGAATTAAGTAGGACAGTTTTAAGTAAAGCAGAAAATAACAATTATAAGACAACTGAAAGCAAACTCAATATTCATATTTACCTAATCAATAAAAATCACAAACAAAAGGAAAATACACCCTCAAATATCCCAACTATATCACATGTCTAGGTTGCAGAGCCTTTCAAGAAGAAAAAAATACATAACCATCTTGGGTAGCCATTTCTGGAAGATTCCATCTCAAGAGTAAGTTGTGAGTGAGCCAGTAGTAGAACCATATCTACTGTGTCCCCACTGCAGTTTGCGGCATCTCTTATCCATCATTATGGGGGTTTTATTTATTTTCATTCCCCAAAGTAGAAAAAGTTGTCTTGCACTGCCTTGGTTGTGAAATCCTCCCCTGACTTGGCAAGAAAAAGTAGGAGGGGAAAGAGAACTTTGGAGTTCTGGCCAACAATCTGGAGAAACAGCTCGATAGTGTCCATGACAAGACCAGATGTAACATTTTGAGATAGTGGGGGGCTCCAAAAAAATGAGCATCCACAATACTTTAACAACATTCATGTGAAGCCAGCTAAATTCATGATTTTAATGGCTATAAGCACAAAAAAGCTACACATTTTAAAAGTCAGTGGTGTCTATTTTACATTGTTTTTGGTGGATGAATTTTAGACTCTTGTGACAGGTGACTTCTTTCTCTTCGTGGAATATAATTCCATGTAATTATGAATTCCAATTAAGAAGATTATTTGTGCCTTATTTTTCAATTAACATATTTTGTTTATACCTATGTAATAACCTGCTTCTAGATCTGTGTCATGCTGACATACCAGTTACAATCAGGTTATAGAATAAACTGAGCTAATTTTATGGTTGCCTAAAAGTCAGCTTGTGGTACAGATTTTTATATGACAATTTATTCCCTGCCTGCCAAATAATTTTTATTTTCATTGGCAAATTAAATCATCAATATACTTATTTTAATGTCTTCAGAATACCTTGTGATTCTTATTTGTTTACAGCTCAGTTTATTGTGCAACATGGTACCACAGGATAAAAAAATTAAGTGAACAGCATCATTGCAAATATTCAACAATGTGAGAGGGAAAACAAATGAAATCTTATTTTCTTGGTGACTAACTCATTCTGATAGATTTATATCAAATGTTGTGATCAACTTAATACCTTTCTATTGCTAGTTAAAGGAAAAAAATGTTATTCCATAATTAAATGTCAATCAAGGTACTATAGCTCAGTCTAATTCAGGGAAATGTTAATTGTTGATTCAGAATCTATAAAGGTACAAAATCTATAAAGATGAAAATTTTTGAAATTAGAATTTTCATATATTCAAAACATGAGTCCAACATGGCAGCGATAGAAACAATTTTCCACCCTTCACAACCCCGTCTATATGGACCACATTGTGAATTTAATGACTGTCCCCTTGTAAATTTTTTTTCTTTAGTGAATGTGATTGTCTAACAGCATCATCTCTTTGGCACATCTATAGTGATTCAGATTACCACACACAGACTAAAATTTTCTCCCATGTTCTTGCACAATTTTTATTTAAGTTAATGTTCAATTTATAGCAAAAACAGGAGGCATTATGCTAAGCACAGAGTCCACAAGATCCCTTTAATTCTTCGAACTACCAGATGAAACGAAAAACATAGATTTAAGAGATCAAAAAGGTCACAAAGGTAGGAATATGGACTGAATTGTGGTTAGTATCCAGATGAGTTTTATTCAAGCACAGCTCTGTACTTGTGAAGATAAGCTATAAATGCATTTCTGTGAATTCTCCTATTAACCATCTGAGAAACACTCAAGACTGTTTTGTATAGTGATTTAGAGGGGAGTCTCCCATAACAGCCACACACAAGACACAAACTGCAATAGTATACTGATTCCAACACACTAGACACAAAATCCACTTAAGAGGGAAATAATGGAAATAGTATAGACTGGCTACATAGAATATTAGGGAATAACTCTCATTTTCTTAGGTGGAAAACAGTATTACAGGCATTTAAAAGACTGCCATATTTAGAATATAAATGCTAAAGTAATCAAGGATAAAATGTTACACTGTCCATTTCAAAGGTATAGAAAAATTTCAAATGCATATACAGATATAAAAATAAGTATTTTCAACTGTTTATAGGAGGTAAGGAGGCATTTATTTTACAGTGTTATCAATTTTTCTAAGAAATTTTTTAAAGATTTATTTATTTATGCATACAAGAGCTGAGGGGCAGGCCAGAGTAGTGGGAGATGAGAGGGTTCCCCAGAGACAGAATGGGGAATAGAACAGACAGATCAAAACAGATCAACTGAAATACACTGCTGAAGGGAGCAGCGGGTGAGGCAGGAGAGGTCTGCTGCACCATATGGGTACCCTCCCCGGACGGGGATTGAACTCACACTGCTGTGCCAAGGATGCTTTACAGAGCCAGTACTTTACCTGATGTGCCACCAGGGAGGCCCTCTTTAAGAAATTTTTAACAATAAAATGTTCCAAAAGTAAAGGAATGGGATTCTATACCTTAAAAGTCACAGTCTGAACTGTGTATTCACTACTTCTCTACCACTAAATGTCTTGGGAAATGTCTATCATTTGTGGGGTTCATGTCCTTGTAATGTAAAATGTGATAATAGCAGTAACTACTTTATGAAGATTATAATACTTAGTGGCTACAAATCTGTTGTATCATTCACCATTCCCAAGTTAATCACACTATGTGATTGTTAATGAAGTCTTTATATTTTGTATTATCTGGAATTCCTTTGGGAAATCCAGTTTCCTAAATTCCAAAGTTAAATTAGTGATAATATGTGACTATATGACTAGCTACAGTGTTTTTGTCTTTCATTTATATAAGAACCATGAAGTTGGTGGTTCTTATATTCTGCTAGATACAAAATTCAATAATTGTGCCTACAGCTTTTTTATAATAATATATAATTTGGATAAAAAGCTTGGTTATGAAAACTCTTCAGGTATAAAAAGTCCCAAATCTGACAGCAATTTTTAAAAATATTTTTGTATTAATTTATGTATATAAGAACTGGGGTACAGGCCAGAAGTACGGAGAGTTAGAGGATTCACCAGAAACAGTGGTGAGCAGAACAGGCAAATTGACTGAAATACACTGCTAAGGGAGCAGCAGGTGAGACAGGAGGTCTGCTGCACCATGTGGGTCACCTCCCTGGCCAGGGATCAAGTTCACACTGCAGTGGCTGTGGAAACTCCACAGTGCAATGCTCAACCCCTTGTGCAACCACAAGATCCCGGAATCTGATAGTAATTTATGCACCGTTTTCAAGATAATGGTGGTGGCGATTTAAGTTGATAATGAGTAATTTTCAGAAGTATAACTGATGATCTGAGAGGCATAAAGTAAATTTAACTCACTCTACATTAAATGTCTGGTGTCAGCTTGAACTATACCACAATGAAAGCAAACTAAATCCAGACTATGTCAGAGTAAATATACTCAGTGATCACATTAGCAACAGTCTTTATTTTTTGCAGTCATGTATTTAGTGACACTTACATAAAGATGCAACTTTATGCAATTTACAACTCAAAGTCATCATTAAAAAAATGTAACCTTCAGGGGTCTCCCTGGTGGCACAGTGGGTTAAGTAATACACTATGAGGCAGACCGCAGCATCTGCAGCACAAGTTCGATCCCTGCTGCCTGCCAGGGAGGGGACCCACATGGTGTAGCAGACCTCTCCTGCCTCACCCGCTGCTCCCCTCAGTAGTGTGTTTCTGTCAATATGCCTGTTCTGCTCCCTACTCTGTCTCTGGTGAATCCTCTCACCATCCATGACTCCGGCCTGTGCCCCAGCTCTTGTATGCATAAATAAATAAATCTTAAAAAAAAAAAATGTAACCTTCAGTCTTCCCTTGTGGCCTAGGGTTGAGTCTCAGCACTACCACCGCTACTCCCTGAGTCTGATCCCCAGCCAGGGAGCTAAGCCACATATGGCGCAGCAGACCTCTCCTGTCTTGCTGCTCCCCTCACCAGTGTATCTCAGTAAATCTGCCTGTTCTATGCCCCACTCTGTCTCTGGTGAATCCTCTCACCCCTGCACTCCTGGCCTACATCCCAGTTCTTCTATACAAAAATAAAAATAAAAATAAATGTCATCAAAATATTTTGTTATCTATAGTATTCAGTTTCTTATAATAATAGAATCTATACAATTTGTTAAGGGTCAAAAAGGAATTCCTTGATCTTCTAATTGATAAATATGTCTTCCTTGTTTTGCAATTTAGTCAAGGTAGTATCAAATGTCAGTCATTGCTAAAGGCAAAAAATGTCAACACTTAACTGTAATAGATCTTTTGTTACTTCCCCACATTATTTTCCTCTGTCTGCCTTTCAGCAGTCTGTAGTTCCTCTCTGGAGACTCACTGGTTCTGAACAGACTGACTCCATCCTAATCCCAATCCAATCCAAGCCAATCATCAGATTTCATATCATATTAAATCTTCATCATGGGATGAAGGCTGACAAATGACATGAGACAACCCCCATTGAAAGAGCTCCTAGAATTTGCTATAAATGCAAAGAAAGCTATTATTGGATGTTCTTTCTTCTTCTTTGGTAATTGCACACAATCAATTAGCACAGGGAATTGCTGAAAGCCATCTTGGATGCCCATAACTAGTCAAGTAGTCAGATAATAAAGCTGACTGTAGAACCTGGGTATAGAGATGAAAAGAAACCAGGTCTTGGAGAGCAAAGCAATGCCACCTATTTGACTACAGCTGCCCAGCTCTGCCCCTGGATATTTTACTCATAAAAGAAAAAATTAAAAATGTTCTTCATTGTTTCTACTTGTGGAGTCTGATTTGAAACTTAAAGAATTCTTTGAAATACATGTTTGTAGAAATCTATGCTATAAGGAGTTAGCATAAGCCAGAGGCAATAAGCCTCCCATGCAATTATGGAAATCGTTGTCATTGAACCTGACCCTATATGAAAATTCCTTAAAAATTCAAGCTTTGGAAATAAACAAATCATTCTAAAGATAAGTTTATTTCCAATCTATAATTCAAAAATTCACAAAACAAAGTTTATGATTACAAATTAAATATTATTCCAGTGGTATGTCTCCATCTGCATTGCTCCTTATACCCATTTCCTTTTGGTTTTCATTTTGCATGTTTAAAACCAATATTAACACATGCAATGAGCTTTTGCATATATCTCTAATCAGAATTTTGTGTGTGAAACAGTCTTTTGTTTTAGCAAGTGCCTAGACGCTATTTTAATTGGCACTATAATTCAGCAGTTGAATTGGAAGACAAACATCGCCTTTGATACAAAATTCTAAGAACTATCTAGATACACACCTAGCTAAATTTGTATCTAAATACACAACATCTTTAAGAGAATGACTGCCTAAGCATAAGTCTTTTCTAACTATCTCCTTGTAATCTGGCTAGAGGCTGATGCAGAAAGCAGTTTTCTGAGATTTAGCTCCAAATTTGTTTAATGGAAATACTGGTTGTATGATATTGATAAAACCAAAAATGGATAAACTGCATATTACTTAATTTACTGAAATAGGGGCATTTTCTGATTACATCTTATAAAGTAAAAGACTTTTTTTTTTATTCCTTAAGCAGAAAATAGCCTCACTGAAATATTTTTTCTTTCTTAATTCCTCCCTCAGTCCCAGGACTTCCACCCCTTTCCATCCCTATAAATCCCCTTAAATCAGTCTCTACTGCTATACGATAAATGTGATAACAACCTTGAGTTCCTTCCAGCCTCCTTGGCTCTAGATCATAGGACGCTTCCTTAGATGGGGAGAAAATGGACTTTCGAAGATTAGAATTACCACTTAACAGATACACAGGAGCCAAAACCCACAGACCTTTGAGAAGTGATTTAATAATAAAAAAAAACCCAAAAAACAAAACTGATGTGTGATGTCTTCCACCTTCCAGTTTAACCAAAAACCCATTCCCTACCTGTGACATAGTCATTGGGCTGCAATAATTTTGGTTACAGAGTATACTTTGAAGGTTTTTTTGTTTGTCTTTTTGTCCTACAGTCTTTTATATCTGAATTCAGCTTCTCCCTTGTTTGCTAAGGCTTTATAAGTAAACTCACGTTTGAATTCCAAATGAAATAGGCCACTTGGGGATATTATACAATCAAACCAACAGAAAAGAAACACAACAAAAGCAGAAATCTCATTCACAGTCTAAATTTACAGAAGGGTCCCTGGAATATATCAGCTGCTGTCCTAACAGAGGAAAGAAGAGAACAAAAAGAGCATTGCAGTGATTTTTCTTAAGTATCTAATGACAATAATACTTGTAAATAATTAAGTCACTTATTTGTGGTTTTATTATTGTTCTATTTGCTTAACTCATCTTTTCAAGGATTATAGTATGCATGTTATATATTATACTATATGCACATGAATATATACATACATATATATTTCTATATGAATCTTTCAGTTTGGTATCTTGGGAATCAAGTATGAGGCTTACAAAAATAAAACACTCAACTGGTGCTAACTGGAACTGAGTGAGTGATTTTGTAAAAATCTAAAATGATTAACTTGTTCATTATAATTTTAGGGTCTCCAGTCACACCATACATGTTTCTTACAAACCAATTCTGTGCCAGATTTTATACTGAGTGGTATATATAAAATAACTATACTGCTCTAACATTGACTCACATAATTCTATGTAATATTACTTATTAAATTACATATTCAGTTTGTTCTTTTTGAATTCCTAACTATCTATATGAGGAAATAAAGACTCAAAAATATTAAATTTCTTGCTGAAAATTAAGAAACAAGATGGGAACTCCTGTTCTTGGATTTTCATACTAGAAGTTACATTTGGATAAGAGTAAGTTGTCATAAATGTTGGCTGAAGTTCAATAAATATTTATAATATATATTTGTATAAAAATTTAAAATACTGGGACCTAAAATTACTCCACTGTATGTTTCTCCTATATTTTCTGTCAACAAAATGTTTTTGTGTACTGTGTCCATTTCTGGAATCTCCTTTGGCCAGTATACTGGTCATTAGCTTAACTACACGAGAAAGAGAACAGAGGTCAGGCTGAGGGTGGAATTGCAGGTTTCAGCAGTTGTTGTGTGGGAAGTGAGCAGTATACAAATGCAATCATTAAGGACATTTTCTATGTGATGTGCAAGATGGTAGATACAAAGATGTAAACCTACTTTAGCTCAATAAACATAAGTTGGGAGAAAAAAAAAAACAACCTGGTAGTTACGCCTCCAAAAGAAGCTCTTAATAAAGGTCTATATAAAACTTAGCTTGTAGACTTGCATTCATTTCCTCAGTATGAGACACCACTTAAAGAGTGAATTTCATAGGGCAATGGGTTATAAGCAGTATTAGTAATAAATAATAAAATTGCAAAACAGAATTAATGGATGATGCCCAAAAAGCCAACTATGGTCTCCAGCGTGGCTTCTCACTCCAGAAGCCGTCAGACCTTTTCCCCCACCTGTGCCAGACCAAGCTGCATGAGCAGTTTCTAACAGGCCAGCTTTGCGCGTGTGTTCTCTCTAAAATAGCCCAGCTGTTTCTGTTTAATCTCCACATTCATCTTCAGTTTAGATTTCTGACCTGAAACTGTATTTCTGCTTTATGGTATTAACCGACATAGTATTTTCTCAGCACCCTAGATCTAAGTGATTATTGTCCTAGAATGTATTTCACACACACACAGACACACACACACACACACCTCCCACCTATTCTGGTAGCTCCAAGGATTCCCTAAATTAGGTTAGAACTTGAAAAACCACGATTAGGACAACAATGTGTATGACTGGGGGATATTTTTACTTATTATAATAAGGTGATTTCTGATGAATAAGATTCTAGTCAATTACAGAAAACTCAGTCACTTTCTTTTTGTGCAATATCATGTCCCTACAATGAACTATATGTTAAATCAGAGCTGTGAAGAGTGTACCATAATTATAACTGCTACAAAGCAAAGAAAAATTTTAAGGCACTGCACTGTTGGAAAATATTTAGATACAGGGAACTTTCTATCTAGTAAATAAGGAACTTAAATATAAATTTTCTTACTTTTGGTTTTCTGTTTAAATATTTGACTCCTCCAAAGAATATACAATGGAATAAAGACAGCCTGTTCAATAAGTGGTGCTGGGCAAACTGGACTGCTACATGCAAAAGAATGAAACTAGAATACTGCCTT
>JAGFMF010011668.1:770599-788092 GCA_019455555.1 Galemys pyrenaicus
TGCACTGGTGAGATGGTGATGGGGAATACATGGGGATTACAATTAATGGCAAGTATATGTAAATTTTAAAATATTTTAATAAAAATAAATAAATAAATATTTGACTCCTCTTGTCAAATTCTCTGTGTCAGAGTATGAACACTAGTTTCTAACATTCCTTATGATTTAACAGAAAAGTGTTCCCTAATTTCTAGAATTACACTGTTAACCCAGAACATTAGTTTACTTCACTACTTGATTTCACATCTTCTTTTGTCTCAGATATTTCACACCTGGATCTGATCACTGCCCAAACCATTACTTATTTCAGATTTTTCTAAATAAATGACTCCCCCATTGATTTACATAGAAATTTGTGCTCTAAGCACCACCATAAAAATTTCTAATTTTACTCCCTAAGTATATTTACCAAAAAATGCACTTTTCTCACTCTCCACTCTAGGTTAAATCACTATCATCCACATCTTGGATTGTGCAAAAGTCTCCTTTGCCATCTTGCCTATTCTGTGTACTCTTGCCTCCCTCGGATCCATTATCTACATATCAGCAAGGTTGATCTTAAAATTTAATGACCTTCCCTGCTGGAAACTCTTTTATAGTTCCCTGTTGCAAACAGGGTATGATCCAAATCTTAAACATAGTCAGTGAAGTCTTACATAATCTGTTCCTAATAATCTTTCCACCCTTCTTTTATAATATGCTCCCAATAGCTCGCCAGACTCTACTATGCAGATTTTCTTCAATTATTTTAAAGCAGCCAACACTTTCCCTCTATTGTCCCGGTACCAACCAGTAAATTGTTTAGTAACAAACCTTTAAAGGTTTTCTTCATCCCTGTTTTTATGTCTCTAGTCCCCAATTGTACCATTCCAACAATTTCATGTACCTTCATCCCTCCTCTTTCCCAGCTTCTGATACTGTCATAAGACACAGGGCATTTCATAACAAAAGATAGAATCATGTATTTAAGTCACACAGACATAAAGCATAAGTAGGAAATGTATTTGATTGATTACACCTATTTTTAATCAAGAGGTGAAGTTTGGGGCCACCCTGGTGGCTCAAGGGGTAAAGTCACAGCACTATGAAGCTATCCACAGCCACCGCAGCCAGGTAGCTAAACCACATATGGTGCAGCAGACCTCTCCTGTCTCATCCACTGCTCCCCTCAGCAGTGTATTTCAGTCAATCTGCCTGTTCTGCTCCCCACTCTGTCTCTGGTGAATGCCCTCAACCCCACACACACCTCTGGCCTATACCCCAGTTCTTGTACACATAAATAAATAAACCTTTAATAAAAAAGAAGGAAGATTCAAAATTATTCAGGAGTAATGCCTATTATTTCACTGATTCATGACTGTGCAAATGTTCATGTGAGTTAAATGTGACTATTGCAACTAAATGTGTGTAAAATATATCATCTGATTTAGCTGTGACTAGTTTATCTAATTGTTGATGGGTACACATGTGTGCAAACAAATCTTTGCAGGCATTACCTTTGTGACTCCATTATCTGTATGACTACATGGACAGTTCAAAATTGCCATTTTTTTATTATTTCATGTTGGTAAAATAGGTATGGTTTGAAAGCCATAACAAGAATGTATTTACTAAGAGTATGTAGCACTGAATAAACAAAAGATGTAAACTAGTAGTAGTGAATTATTGAGTACCATGTGGTCAAAAAAACAGTGTTTTGATGGCTTTTATTACTCAATTTTGTCTCCCTGAGTAACTGAAAACAGTTGATGCAAATAAGTTCAGCAGCTGCAAAGAAATCACTTCAGTAAAAAGGGCCAAAATGTTGTCCATTTGAGTGTCTGTGGCTGTTGCTCACACCCTTAATAGTTCAGGCTTGTCTCCAAAAATGCTTCTAGGTCAGTCTTTGTTCACAAGCAACTCCATGTTTCTAACACTCATAAGAAGTTTATTGGCAGTAAAGAACCTACATTATGGTCATTAGTGGTACAAACAAGACATTCCTGATATGAGGTGAACAAGGAGTGATCTATGGGGCCATTAACAGCCTCCCATTCCACAGAGAAAAAAGCCTATTTTCTTCCTCATGAAATAAATAGCTACCAAAAGAGAAGCACTGCTTTTCCTTTTGATTCTCCCTCTTGAAGAGCTAACATTTTCCTTCCTTCTACCTCTTAGTGACTATTGGAAAGTTTATGTGAGGCAAAGTTGTTGGAGAAGGAACCACATGCGCTATATGTTGTCAACAGTCTCCAGTGCTCAGTGATGAGCCCTTGACACTGTCCAGGGTCACCTGATAATTATTGTTCCTGGATCTCCTGAGTGATAACCACACATGGCTGGTCAATGGACTGGGATGCCAGCAGCATTCTCAATGACATCTGTAAGCCATAAAATTTAGATCTTGTAATGGCCTTCTTACAGTGTATATAAAGTTCAGTTGCTCCTTTGGTTTCCTTACCACTGTCATGTCTCCACAAACAGACTCAAGGAGATTCCTGAGCCCAGCCAGCTGCTCTTAGAATGCAAGCATCAGGGCTCTACTACAAGTCCATGCATAAAGACATCTGCCTTGCCCTTTCTGCAGTCATGTGTGTTGGACAAGATAGTGAGTATAGCATCAACTGAACGTTCTTTGAGTTTTCCTGTTCTCTTCAGAATCCCGTCATAATTATCATCAATCACTCACTAACATCTTCATCCTATTGTTCTTCTTTAAGGTGAACTGCTGAGATGAAATGTAAATGCAGTACTTTGTACTACACTTTCATTTATCATGGAATGTTAATAACTATAGTCATCAAAGGTTGTTTTGAAAATATAAGTATGAGATTCGAAGGTCATTTGGAAACTAAAACTTAAGCATGGTCTTGGCTTTATTGTAACAAAAACACTTAAATTGAACTTTAAATAACAGATGCTTTTGACTAAAGGAAGACTTCAAGAAGGAGCAACCAAAAATATTTACGAAATATCATTTGCATTACTTTAACAATAAATAGAGAAAACAGTATAAAAATTCACACTTCCAGGACCTCCCTGGTGGGCCAAGGGATTGAGCACCTCACAGTGGAACTTACACAGCCACTGCAGTTCGAGTTGGATCCTGACCAGGGAGGGGACCCACATGGTGCAGCAGACCTCTCTTGCCTTGACCTCTGCTCCCCGCAGCAGTGTACTTCTATCGATCTGCCTGTTCTGCTCCCCACTATGTCTCTGGTGAATCATCTCCCCCACCTCCAGCCTGGCCTGTACCCCAGCTCTTGCATGCATAAATAAAATCTTTTTTAAAAAATTCACACTTCCATTGCCCTACCTACATATTTATTGAAGGTTGTTCACTTTGGGATGAAGTGTTTGCTTCTGAAAATAATTTGTTTCTCCAACTCTCTTTTTCCTTACCATCTGACAATAACTAATTAAATCCTTTCAAAAATTACAAATGAGATGATGGAAATTCTCTTAGGTCACAGAGCATGTTAGTCTATTTTATTAGTTACCAAAAGCAGTTCACCTCAAAAAAAATAAAACAAAAAACTCACTGAAGAAACTTTGTAAGGGAAACTAGAAACCATACCCTAACTGGTTGATTTTAAGAAGGACTATTAGTTTTTGTGACTGGAATATTTGGAAAGGTGAAAGAAGTGGTCCAAACTGAGAGACTTGCTTCATTGTTAATATTGTTTTCAACTGTGAAGAAAATTTAGAACAAACTATAATGACTAGCCACATTTTTGAAGGGCAAGATGTTAAACATTTGGGGAGTCAAAACAGAAACCTAAAGCAACTTAGAGTGCTTTTTTTATAAACTTGTGGATTGTGATCACATGGAAGAAAAATACCATCTCTCTAGGCAATATTAATCCATTCCCTTTGCCAAATTAGGTTTTCAACCTTTCTGTTCCTAGTTAGCCTCCCTCTTCAGACTGACAAAAAATACATACCAAAGAAAGACTTTTTTCTAAATTCATTATAATTAGGAAGACATACCTTTTGATACAAATTTCTATCTCATACCCATTTAAAGTCTCACGGATTTTGAATTTCACCTCAAAGCAATGTAACTCATGAAGAATGGCTCTTTTCATTAAACAATAAAAGAGTATCATATTTCTTATAATGTCAAAAAACAAATAAAAAGCCAGCAGTCATGCTCTGATGAGTAACAGATCACACAATCCTTTTAATCATGTCATCTGAAAAAAAGTCTTACTTTCTTGTTACATCAAAACTATAAAATTACTTCATAAAATCCAAATGCATATACTCCAGAATAAAAAGCTACTACATTATGTTGCCTCCCAGTAATCTAAACCAAATGTTTCTCAAATTATACATACAGATTCTAATTTACCTTTCTAAATTAAATCTTGCATGAAGTATGTGCACCAAACATAAAACTTAGTTTCACTACAGCTTGAGATTTGAAGAAATTTAATTGAATTTCATTGATATTATGGCTGGAGACTGAAAAATCACCAGTGTTCCTATTTTATTGTCTTCTCCCTATAATTTTTGAAGGAATATCTATAAAAAATAGATAAATTGGTTTTCATGGGCTAATGACGATAGGTTAGGGGAAAACAGAAATTAATATAAAGTGTGTCTCAATGTTCTCATTGGGCTCTCATACAGGTGAAAGAACTACAGAAAACTCAAGCAATCTTGTTCAAACACCATGCCAAGATCTAACCCCTCATGTCTTCCTTTTTTCTTTTCACATAAAACTGGGGAGTCCAAAATGGGGTGGCAAATGAAAGAAAAAAGGATAAATGGTTCGATGTTTAGGAGTACATCTTCGTAAATAACTTCCTCCGCCTATTGAGATGGCTAAACACTACATGCACATGGTGGCTGTGCTGGGAAAGTATGAAATCACAAGACAAGACCTGGGGGGTCCCACAGGAGAAAGGACAGGTAAGTTATGCAAGCAAAACTGTAACTGCAACAACCTCAATGAGTTGAAAAGCCATAACACAGAGTCAGTCTGAGCCCATAAAAAAGTTAGAAGAAATGGCTATCCTAAAATACTTAATGTCTAAAAATCTCTGAAAAATCTTCTGTCCAACCAAAACCAAAACCTTATAAACTAGAGTTGAAGTCTAAGAAATATCATGCAAATCACCTAAAATTGGGTTTAGGGTAGATCAGGTAAACAGTGTTGAGCTAGGATAATTTTGCTCATTCAATAGATACTTATTTTCCGGGAGTGCCTATTATGTAACCTGGTGCTAATCTAGACTTGGAGATATATTAATTATCACAAATAAAGTCATTGTCCTCATGCAGATGACATTTTAGTGCTATGGGATAGAAAATAAAAAACAGAAGACAATTATATAGTGTAGAGATGACAAGTGCTATGGAAGAAACCAGGCAAGCTAGGAGGATTAAAAAAAAAAAGGTACGGAATCAAGAATATTTCCACGAAGGTAAGCAAGCCATTAAAAATGTCTGTAGGAAAAGTGGTTTAGATAGAAAGGATAGCAGGGAGGAAATCCTGATGCAAAAAATACATGTCTAACTTGTATGAAGAAAAAGGAAACCAACATGGTTAGAATAGAGTTTAAAAAGTAGGTATGGCATTGGACTACTACACAGCAATCCAAAAAGATAAGCTCATGCCATTTGTAGCATCATGGACAGAGCTAGACAGGATTTACTGACTAAAATAAGTCAGAAGGGGAAAGATAAATATCAGATGGTCTCACTTATAGGTGGAATATAGAGAAACCGAACAAAGGGTCAGGAAAAAGACAATACTTGCAAGGTGACCATACATGTGAAGCATCCAGCAGGGGAAAGGGAAAAGTGAGGTCAAACAGGGGAGGGAAGAGCACAAGGGACTATGGTGATGGATACGGATGCTACAGTGGTAGAACAATGGGGACTACACCTGAGGGGAGAAGTAAACAGTGTCCAAAAGAACAATGATATATGAAAATAAACCATTTTTTTAAAAGTAGATGAGACTGGAGCCCACATGATATCTAATCATGTTGGCTACAGAAGGCTTTGGCTTATATTCTGAATGACATGATGCCACTGGAACATTCTGAGAAGCGAGATATTTAGAAGACTATTCTGGCTATTATGCAAAGAATAGATTGTAAAAAGATGAAAGTAGACACAGGGACTCTTTTAGCAATGTAAGAACAGTTCAGGGGAGAAAAGATGGCTGGAGGAAACCAAAGTATAGAAGACAAACAAATTCAGGACTTGTCCCTAGTTAAGGGAATATTCTGTTGATAAGACATTAACCCATTGTCATAAAAGTGTTTTCTACTTTCTTGTTTTGTTTTGTTTTTTTAAGATTTTATGTATTTATGCAAGAGCTGGTTTACAGGCCAGAGTCGTGGGACGTGAGAGGATTCACCAGAGATACACTGGGGAGCAGAATAGGCAGACAGACTGAAGTATACTGCTGAGGGGAGCAGCGGGCAAGGCAGGAGAGGTCTGCTGCGCCATGTGGGTCCCCACCCTTGGCCAGGGGTTGAACTTGCACTGCAGTAGCTGCAGAAGCTCCACAATGTGGTGTTCAACCTTGTGCCACCCTCTACTTGCTCTGTTCATGTTTCTTTTCCTTTCTGCTTTTCACTAAACTTTTAAATAACAGTAAAAGAATCTTAAACATTATGAGATATTTCAATCTTTTTGGGAGGAAAAGTTATTTAAACTGCTTTAGAGGATTTCATGACCAGTGAGTTTTTCACCTTTGCCATATATATCTTTACACTAGAAAGAAGGGTGAGATAAAAGAATATTCTCACTTACTCATGTGTTGAATCATGGCAGAAACATAAGACTTCATAAATTGAGTGTGACTGAGAAAAATGAGTTCTTAGAGTAAGTCTAAAACACTTTAATTAAAACTAACTTTCTGTACAGGGGAATGGTTCAAATCTGCTGTATTTTCTAGGGAAAGTGTGGCATCTTTTAGACATGTTTCTTTGTCACTTAAAGTCCGACAGCAAAAGGCTTGCACATAGTACAGTGAAAATCAATGAAGTACTGAACATCATTACGAAGTACTGAACTGATGAAGAATTTTAATGAGTGATGAATATGATACTATAATAGTTCCATTATGTTTCACAATACTATCACCTCTGTATTCTTGAGCATTTTCATTTACATTCTACCTCTATCCAAAATGGATTTAAGGTTTAATCTTGACTCATTATTTTGCAGTGTTTAAGAGTTCATTGTTTTATGATTAACTCCTGATTTGTAACACAACACTAGAAAGTAGGAGGAAGAAAATATTCTCATTCATATTTCTAGCAGAAAAAGAAGACTGCATGAAATGCCAGACTGAAAAAAAGGAGTTTCAAGAGTAATCTAAAACACTGTACTTAATTAAAATTTTAACTTTCTATAAAGAAGAAGGATTCAATTCTATGTACCCTGAAATGTCAAAATAAATTCTACTCTGGTTATACTTTAAAAACGTATTTTAGCAAATGTTGAAATATCCTCATAAAAGATTGATACAACAGAACACATAGGCAGATGTGCCTGTAGTTCTTGCTCCAAATGCCAGCTGAATTTGTAATTATATTTTTGGAGAGATTGAAGACTTGAGTGGCTACACTGAATGCAGTATATGATATTTCCTGACAGTCAATGCTACTTGTCAGACATGCTTTGATTTTATTTATTAAAAGAATTATTTATTTATACATACAAGAGCTGGGGTACAGGCCAGAGTCACCCAAGGTGAAAGGATTCACCAAAGACAGAGTGGGGAACAGGATAGGCAGAATGACAGAAATACACTGCCAAGGGGAGTGGTGGTAGAGACAGAGGCCTGCTGCACCATGTGGTTCCCCTCCCTGGCTGGGGAGCAAACTTGTGCCATGGGTGCTTCACATTGCGGCGCTCAAACAGCTGTGCCACCAGGGAGTCCCACGGTTTGATTTTAAAAGGCTACTTTAATAAGTGTAGAACACATCATTTCTTTTATTATATATGTGATATGTATTTTAGGAATTGAAGCTATTTATTCTTAAGTTAATGTAAAATAAATGTAACTATTAGGATATTCTTATATTCAAAAGAAGACAGAAATCAAATCTTACAGGAAAAAATCTATCACATTGCCTTTAGTCAGAGATAGAGGACAATTCCTCAGAAATTCCTCAGGAAAAAAAAAGATAAAAAGTTCACAAATTAGAGAAGGACTTATAAACTTGTTTGGCAGCACTGCCATTTCTCTTATCAGCACAAATATAAATTTCTCTGCCATTTAAATAAACCTCTAATTGAGAGATGAAAGCATTTCAACTGGTGGATGAAAGAAAACAAAATGAGTTGCAAAAAATTCTCTAAACCATCAGGCAGCACTTTAAGATAGATCTACAATCACTGGCCTTTTAATTAAAAGTATTAAAGGCCAAAAGATGACATTGATTTTGTGGAAGGAATGAGATGTTTTCCTCATGTTTGTCTTGTGAACAACAGTATTTTTAATGCCTGTCACTGAGTAGGATATTTTGATTATTATTATTATTAAGTGAACTTGACTTATAAATGGTGCTGTAAAAAGTTTTCTTGTATATTCATTTTTAAAAAATGACAATGATTTCAACTATCAAGATTCATCTAAGGGAACTGCTATTAAGAATGACAGTGAAAGAAATTTAAGTACCAGCAAGCTCTCCTTCCCTGCTGACAGGGGTCATCCTTCGCTAGTGAATTTTAAAAACAAGGAAGGTTCGTCTCAGTTGCACTCCAGTTATCTCCATGATAGCTGTCTGCCAACCCCCAGTAATACAGTCTATGATCACCACACACTTCCACAGAGTTCACAAAGAGCTCTGATGGGAGCTCTCCTTGATGCAACACAATTTCTGCCACTCCCTCTGCAGCCAAGGGAAAATGAAGATGGTGCCATTTCTCTCACAATCCCTGTTCTTCAATCTCCAGGTACATCAACCTTCACTTTAGTGAAAGGTTGACAGTTATCTAGAAAATATTATAACAAAGATTCCTATAGAATACCTTTAAAATTGTGTTACATACTATTCTTCTGGGAGTCAAGAAAGAAAATTAAGTTAGCCATTTGCAAAGGAATTCCCCATGAGAAACAACATCTAGTTTTTACCTTTCTGTCTGATGGCTACCCCTCCAAGCAAGTAGAAGTAAATTATGTACCCTGTGCAAATCTACCCTTCTTCAAGAGGCCATAATTCCTTACCTTCACAGGACATTATGACTTGTGAATCTGGTCCCCTCATGCCCTGTTGTTCATCTATTCCCCCAAACTAAATTCCTCAGTATAAAGTAACAAGGTATCAGGGTGTTTCACTAAGAGACTACAGCTAGGACTTGCCAATCCAAACTCAGAATACCCAATCTAGTTCACTCAAGACTATGTAAGCCCCCACATCTTTTGTGAACTATACTTACATAGAAAACTCTATACTTACATAGAAAACAATATGAAGTAACATTTTTTGTTTTGTTTTGAAAGACTTATTTATTTATTCTTACAAGAGCTGGGGTACAGGCCAGAGGCAAAGGGGAGGTGAAATGATTCACCAGGGACAGAGCGGAGAGCAGAACAGGCAGATATACTGAAATACACTGCTGAGGGGAGCAGCGGGCAAGGCAGGAGAGGTCTGCTGCACCATGTGTGTCCCCTCTCTGGCTGAACATGGAACTTCTACTGCTGTGCCACGCATGCTTCATAGGGCTGCGCTCAATCCGCTGTGCCACTAGGGAGGCCCCTGAAGTAACACGTTTTTACATAAATGCAACATTTTCTCAATGAAATATGTTAAAGGTCATATGTTAAATTGCATAAAGTCATGTTTCCTTTGTTGAAATTTCTTTTTCTAGGTAATGCATAGAGCAAAATGGTCTTCACAGTACATTTTGGGACCCCTAGAGGTACAGAAAATCCAACATAATAACCGGGGTGTTATTTTATATGCCTTTTCTACTCACATTCTGTTTTAACCGTACAGTGGAATTTTTTAAACACAAGAGAGCATCTATTGATATCATCATCCTGACAGCTAATAGTGTCCGTGCTTGTGGATTCTTGTGCCTTCTAAAATTTCCTAAACTCTATGTAGTCTTTATTAATATTTAAGAGTATTAAAAGGTCCTAAGACCAAAACATAGAAGAGAATGAAAACAAAATTAAACATTTCTATTCCTTTAAACCATATAATAATCCGCTTCTGGTGAATGATTTTTTGGTTCATTACAAGTACTGAGAGTCTTTCAATCACAATTTCTCCTTGTTTTACGTCTATCAAATATCCCATGCCAAATCTTTCTAAATCAACAGTGTAGTTTTCCTTTTGCCCAGAATTTGGATATTTACTATTTCCTATCTGCAAAACTGGATTGTCTTCCCTCAGAAGACTTTATTAAACTGATAGTTTAAACCATATATTTTTATATTTTGTTTACTTAGTTATATGGCATTTATTGATAAAACATATACAGATGGTTTTAAATCTTATTAAACCATTTTTATATTAGACTGTAAGAAATTGAGGAATATCTGCAGGCATGATGTCATTTCTGTAATAGATAAGCATTTATACTTTACAATATGATAGCTGGATTAAGGATATGTCAACACTATTTTTTAGAGAAAATAAAAATGTATTAATGAAGGCTGATTTTCAATACATGTAGTTTCTATCCAAAATGAGCTGTAGTATGTAACTATGATGAAACTCTCAGGTCATCATTAGCCATGACGTTTGAAAGCAAACAACCAGTCAACATTGACTATTCAATTATAGTTTAATAGTCAGTGAAATAAGTTTTTTAAGCTCTGTACAGCAAAAATGTCAGCAACCAAAATGAAGAGACGTCTCATTGAACAGAGAAAATATTTAAACAAATACCACTGATAAGGGACTGACCACAAAGAGCTTACACAACTCAACAAAGCAAAAACTCAATCAAAAATCAGCAGAAGTGTGGCATCCCTGGTAGCACAAGGGGTTAAGTCTCAGCACTATCAAGTCATCACCAGCAACTGCAACATGAGTTCAATTCCCAGGCAGAGAACTAAGCCACATGGCAGAGCATACCTCTCCTGTCTCGCCCCCTGCTCCCCTCAGCAGTGTATTTCAATGAATCATCCTGTCCTGTTCTGTCTCTGTCTCTGGTGACTCCTGTCACCCCCCTCCCCACAGCTCTGTCCTGTACCCCAGTTCTTACATGCATAAATAAATCTTTAAAAGATATAATTAAATGGGCAGAGGAGTTAAAAAGACACTTCTTCAAAGAAGAAATACAAATACCAACAAGCATATGAAAAAATATCCAACAATACTTATTTATCAAGGGAAATGAAAATCAAAACCACAATGAGATACCACCTCACACTTGCGAGAATGACCCATATTTAAAAATTGAAAACAACAAATACTGGCAAGAATGTAGGGAAAAAGGAACCCTCTTACACTGCTGGTGGAAATGCAAACTGATTCAGTTACTATAGAAAGTTGTGTAGAGGTTCCTCAAAACACTAAAAATGGATGTACCATCTGATACAATGATTCCTCTCCTAGGCATCTACCCAAAGTAGAAAAAACCCCACTGATTTTGAAAGGAAACCTGCACTCCGATATTTACTGCAGCTATTTACTATTTACAACAACTAACATAAGGAGAAACAACCTAAATGTCCCCAAGTGATAACTGGATCAAGAAAACATATGTGTGTATATACATATATATATACATACACACACACACAATGGAATATTCATGCTGTCTGTGGAAAAGTGGATGGTGCTGGAAGGGATTATGCTAAGTGAACTAAGTCAGAAGGAAAAAGATAAACATTGAATGGTTTCACTTCTATGTGGAATATGAAGAAGCCGCACAAAGGTTCAGGAAAGACAAAACCTGCTGACCACAGACCTGAGAAATCCAGCATGGCAGGGTAAGGAGAGGGTTCAAAACAGGGGACAGAATAACATAAGGGATGGGTGAGATGGATCACAGGTGTTTTGTTGGTGGGAGAAATATTAGGACTATACCTGAGGGGAGTAATTAGATATTGTTCAAAAATTAACAATAATGTAAGAAAATTGGAAAAAAAAGTTTTAAATAAATACCAGTAAAAGTTCTTCCCTATTCTTTACATTCGCACTTATATATCAATGTGATAATAATGTTAAATGCCTGTGTTTCCCAGTGGACTTTCTCCCTTCTATGCATCTGCATGTTTGTGTCCTTGTATATGTAAATATATTTACATAAATGTTTATTTATAGGTTTATTATTCTCTTTCCCTGAGTCACCATTTTCATGTAGTAATTAATAAGGTACATTTCCCATGCCGTTTTATGAAGATTTAGTTCATCCTTTATCATTATAATATTGAAGCACCATATTTTTAGTAATTCTGTCAATTCACATATTCTAATTTCATGTTTGCATTGCGTAGCAATAAATTTGGACACTCCCTTTTTATAAATGTTGCCCATATCAGCAGGAACACATTAAAATTTGAATCATGTAAAAAATGTTTGCTATGAAATTTTACCAATTTATGTTATACTACTACCTATATGCATCTGATTCTCCACATGCTTAAAAATACTACTTATTAGCAGTTTTAATCATTTTCATCAGATAGTTTTATCTTAGTGTTGTATACTTAGTTTTACATTTGCCTATCTATAGTTCATTTCTAGATATTTGAGTTATCACTGCTAGCAGCTATTATTAATGCTGCAAATATTTTTTTCAAGCCTCTTCCCAAATTGGCAGATGGTATTTTTGTCAACAGCTCAGTTTTTAATTCGAGATTATGTCACTGTACGCAACTTCTTAACTATATTTTTTCAAAGTCTTTGGATCCTTACTAGTTTTATTATCTACTTGGTTTCTTTTCTAAAATAGGTGTTAAATCTTCCTACAGTGATTTTTTTTTTAAAGATTTATTTATGCATACGAGAGCTGGGGTACAGGCCAAAGTCACCTGAGGCAAGGCGAAAGGATTCACCAGAGACAGCAGGAAGTAGAACAAACAGATCGACTGAAGTACTCTGCTGAGGGGAGCAGAGATTGAGGCAAGAGAGGTCTGCTGTGCCATGTGAGTCCCCTCCCTGATCAGGGATCTAAATCGTGCTGCTGTGTTGCAGATGCTTCACAGTGCTCAACCTGCTGCACCACAGGGAGGCCCTCATTGTTTTCTCTTATTCGAGTTTTTTTTTTTTTTTAAGAATTTCAAAACTAAAGTACAAAAGTATTTATGAAACATAACTTTCTTGTAGATTTGCCTAATATTCTCAGTGAATGCTTTTACATTATTCCGTTCCTTTATGCTTATCATTTCATTTATATGGATGTAATTACTTTTACTCACTTTTGTTTTACTTGTTTCTCTTAGTGAAATGTAAAGGACTCTGTCCTTAATAAATAGATTTAATGTACTACATTTTTCTGATATATTTTTCTTATTATATTCTCTCTTATTTCTTACTTTTTCTGAATATTAAAGATTTCATTTGTTAAACTGTTATATGTTTTATTTTACTGCATTTAATTTCTGTTTATCTAACTGTAGCCAATTATTTTTATTAGTAAACTTTTTGTTTTAAAAATTATCACAAAACAAGTCACAAGCAAATTATTCTTAACATATTAATTTTTTAATACTGTTTTTTTATGTCTCTAGGATTCCTAATATAAGTCTTATGGAGCATTTAGAAAGCTTTGGAGACTACAAATGTGTTAGATCACTGAGAAGCCAAACTAATGAGTCAACCTTCACATACTGGAGGCATGATTACAGTGTTACAATGAGTTTGTGAAACAGCCAGAGACAGAAAGTTAGGGCCAGATGTAAGCACATCTGTTCCCATTCTCCCTTTCCTCCTCCTCCTCAATGAGATACAGCAAGTACCCAATGTTCTCACACTCCTTCCCTCCTTCTTTCCCATAAAAAGGAGCTGTCATAAAAGTTCCTAAAACTCATCTCCATTAAGTAAGAAATGAATGGAAACAATTTTAAGTGTTCCGCAATGTTATTGGTATTTTAAAGGAATGTCAGATAAAAGAAATCAAGTTTTCATACGTGGAATTTCACATATTATCCAGTTGTTAGAAACAGAATATTTAAGGAGGACATCTTTGTCCCAGCAAACACAATGTAAACTATTCTACTGACATTTTTTTAAAAAGAATATTTTATCTAGAAAATCAGTGTGACAACATATAATACAGAGGAAACCAATATATAGATTATTCATTATGAACACTACCAATATAAACAAAATAATTTTAAGTGACTTATATTGACTTCCCATAAAAAATGAAAACAAGCCATTTACCAAGGAAAATACATCTCTGTGCAATACCTTTTCTCAATATATAATCATACTCATTCAGATGCTACTTAAGGCATTCTTGACACAAATTTGACTCACGGAATCCTAGTTCTGAATTCACCCCCACGGTCTATTTAGTTTTCAACATCTTAGAATCTAAGTATTTGACAAGTTTATGCTGTCATTTGCTCTGTGGGGCGGTATAGATTTATAAAAACCCCTACAGTGCTACATACAGAGTTATTATGGCAACTGAGCCCACAGGTGTATTTGAAATCCTTCTAAAATCTGTAAAGTTCTTCTAAGCAACACCAATGACTGGTATAGCTAGATATAGCTGGATGTAACACATCTTCTCCCAGCCTGAGCCCTTGAAGAATGGAGGGGCAGTATCCAGCTCCCACAGTTACATCTACCATCAGAAGGCACAATTTTTTAACTTAAAGGGGACAATATGAGGTTTGCTCCCTGGTCTAGAGATATTAGCAAGACAAGAACACCCATGAATAGTAGTTATTGCTTAACCACCATCTCTAGGAATGAGAAAAATCCAGAGTGTAGCGGTTAGCACAGAAATTCCCCATCTCCATCCCATACTGCACAGATATTTGCTAGAATGGTTATCTGATCTGAGTGTACCAGAAACAGGAGTCTCACAAGGAAACAGGACCTGAATTTGTAGGAAAAGGAGGAAAAGGAAGGCAAAATTGTTTCTCCCTTCCACTCTACCTCTCTGCCTCTTGTATCTACCTTTCTTCCTTACATCTTTTCCCCCAACTCTGTCTTCAAATCTTTCTCTCTCTGTATACCTCTCTTTTTGTCTTTCAAGCTCTCTCTTGTAGTTTTTCTTCTCATCTCTTGGGATAGTTTCCCTCCCCCCCATCCATTTTTTTAAAATACGTTCCAAAGAAGATCAGAATTATGAAGAGATTTTCCAAAAAAAGCAAGCTAAGTTTATAGTAGTAAGTGCCTCTGTAATTGTGATTATTCCAATCCTTTCTCTAAACTATACTTCAACTCTGATTTTTCTATTTAAATTCACACCCATCACATTGTTCTAGTCTCTAACTCCTTTTGTAAGCTGTAATGACTTGTCCATCTTAGTCTTTATAACCACATTAATTTATCTCCCTTAATAATTCTTGTTTTGTTCAAGAGCATTAAGTCATTATGGACTTTTGGATCAATTTTAAATAACTAATCTAACAGTCCATGGTTCTTGATTTCTCCAGCTTTTGTGTTTACTCCAATTACTTTCATGCCCTTGAATAGTCCCACTCTTTACTGGGACTTTTTCAATCTGGGAAAGGCATTCCAATTACAGATGTAATTGAGAAATGTCTTTCTCACATTCATATCTCTACTGCTTGAGAATAGAGGGGATTTTCTTCTTTTTTGCTATAAATCACCTTAAATGTTAACCGACTTGAATTTTAAATTCTTTAAATCATCTACAAAGAGATGAGTAATCACCTTTTTTCCCTTCAATATTATATTAAAAAATAGGAGTATTTTATTTTCCCCCTTACACCTGTCAAATTTGTATTTGTGAAATGAGAATTTGAGCTTATGAGAATGACAGTTCATGCTGCCACCATTTTTACTACTGTTATGAATTTTTAGTAAGGTTCTCAGCCTCTGTAGTCCATAGTTGATACTGTAGTAGTGGCCTCATAGATGAATGTGTCTTATTGATGAATGTTAACTGCAGGGATCTCTAGAATGTTTGCCACAGACAAAAAATTGTTTTGTTTCTTGCTTCCAGATCTGCATTTTACTTTTAAGTCTGTCATAAAAAATTACATCATTTATTTGTATCCTTTCCTGTAAAGGTTAAGTGCAGGAATTAATTGATGCCACTTGGGTATCTTTTTGGAAATTTGACATTTCATAATTAGCACATAAAAAATAAGATTCCTCATGGTTATATTTAAACATGTACTCCTTTTCCTTGCAATTTATGGAAAATAATAATTTTTAAAATTCTACAAGAAAACTTAGCTATTGTTGCTGTAAGATTTTTTAACTTTAAACTTTTTTGAAATACTATCTTTAGCCTCATATTGTTTATCACAGAAAAGTAATACCAGATCTCAGTCTAATAAACCTCTTTATCTTTAGAAAATATCACCAACACAATCTAAAGCTTGAGTATATAATAGTTTTCACAAACTAATTATCATCTAAATTTTTAAGAATGCCTAAACATATTTCTTCAAAATTTATAAAATTACCAATAGCCTTAAAATACAATGTTTCCAGTCATGACCTACCTTTAATGTTAATTTCTAGTTTACCTTGTTATATATACTAGTGTGCATTTCCAAATTATAGGGAAAAGTTTATTCAAGATTGAATTTAAATTATATGTCCCATTATAAAGACCCAAATGACATGAATTAAAAATCTTTCCATTTCCAGCATCCCTGTTTCTAATTCCACTGCTCTCCTACTATTCTTATTTTTCCATGGGGAAAATTTTCATAATTTTTCACAAATGTATTTGGATACATACAAATATTCAGTGTATACTTTAGCTTTTTTGTTTAAAAAATGATGCTTGTATATGATAAAATTCAAAAACTACAAAAGTAATACACAAATATATGCCTGTTTCTATAAAGAAATTAAAAGTTCCTTTCCAAGACAATCTGATAGCATACATATGTGTATACAACTGTATACTGGTTACTAAGTGTGCCTAGGAGATGTATGGAGACAGCTAGTGACCAAGTGACAGAGATATTATGCTCAAGAGATAGAATATACTGGATTGATTTAAGCAAATGGGAGGATTAATCTATTAATTGTTCTTGATCTGGCATTTTCTTAAAGATCGTTTTTCAAAATTAGCACATAGAGAATTACACTAATTTAAACTACTATATGGCAGAGTAGTATCTTAATTTATTCAAGCCTACTGAGGAATGCTGTTTCTTTCATGTCTTGTCATCACTAAACATCAGTAAACACAGCTCTAACTATATCTTTCTGTACTAAAGTATATCTGTAGTATAATGATTGAGTCAAAGGATGTACATGTTTTTTACTTTCATGGATAGTCTAAATTGCCTTACAAAGAAGTTAAAAAACCAGGTCTGAGGGCCTCCCTGGTGGCGCAGTGGGTTAGGCAACGCACTATGAAGCAAACCGCAGCCACTGCAGCACGAGTTCGATCCCTGCTGCCAGCCAGGGAGGG
>JAGFMF010011668.1:788442-807057 GCA_019455555.1 Galemys pyrenaicus
GCAATGCACTATGAAGCAAACCACAGCCACTGCAGCACAAGTTCGATCCCTGCCGCTGGCCAGGGAGGGGACCCACATGGCGCAGCAGACCTCTCCTGCCTCGTATGTGTGTTTCAGTTAGTCTGCCTGTTCTGCTCCCCGCTGTCTCTGGTGAATCCTCTCGCTGCCCTGGACTCTGGCCTGTACCCCAGCTCTCGTATGTATAAATAAATATTTCTTTAAAAAAAAAATTTAAAAATCTATTCAATCAAAAAACATTTTTGAACACATTTTATGACTTATTTACTGTTTTAAGTACTGAATATACAACAGTGAATAGGCAAAATACATATCCATGGATGTCAAACTGTAGAGAGAAACAGTAAACAATCATCTCTCAGGATTTTGTGATGATTATATTAGATTCATGTGAAATGCTTATAAGAGTGTCTGGGACATAAGAAATGCTCAACAAACATTATACTACTACATTACCAATATGAATAATGAACAAGAAAAAAAATGTTCAATGTTTCAATGTTTCAAATTCCACTTTAATAATTTTAGCAAGACTGAATATATGTTCTTAAGTTAAAATTTTTCAAATTTCTTTTGCTGTCAGCTGCTACTTTTTCACCTTACCTAGTCTTTCTATTGTAATGAGGTTTTCTTCTGAAACTTATGCACTTTAAACATTAAAGAAGCTATCCTTTATCTGTTGTTTACCATGTAGATATAGATTTAAGTGTTTTACATTTTCAAGCACAGCAATCATTAAATTTCTACCAATCTAGTGTTTTTGGTTTTTCAGAATGGCTTTGTTGACCTTAAATTGTTTTTTAAATCCCATTTGTATATGGATCTTTAATATTACAGTTTTTAAAATTTCACAACAGACATAAATTTTAGTTCAGGCCTAGAGAAATTATAATTTTACTTTTTCTAGACTCAACATTTGAGTCTCTGTCTCACTTGGTTGCTGGAAAACCTAATCTCAAGTCTATTTCCTTGTTACTGTCCTTGGGGTTTTGATAGATTTTAGGGATTTTCACAATGACAAGATTTGGGAACACAGCCTAAATCATCACTGATTCATTTGTCCAAAGTTTGCCTCCCATCAGCACAGCATTTCAGCACTCACAGTTTAAAATATGCCCTACTCAAAACATAAGAATTTTGTGTTTTAAAAGCCACCCAACTCTTTCTGGGATCTTGCTGCCTTACTAAGGGCATGTTAGAAAAGCCTGTGTAGGCATGTCTCCCACATCTGGTTCCTTTACTCTTTTCTCAATCCTCAAGAATTTCTCACTTGCTTGAGATGACCTACACTAACCTTCGATTCTGTCCCAGATTTTTTATCAACCCCATTCCAAAGAGTTAAGTATTTCAGAAACAAAACAAGCATTTTCTGCTTGGCCCAGTTCTATATATTTTCCTAGATAATGAGTAAGAAGACGCTAACTAAATACTTCTGTGGTTGACAAGACATACAAGTAGAAAACAAATACATATAGCTAGATGTTAATTCCCAATATCCAGAAAAGCTGGTGGATCTACAATGGAAAATTCACTATATTCAAAATAGGCCACAGTACTGCACCATGTAAACATCACTGCTGCCTGCACTGGGCCAAGTCATTGGCATCTGGATACTCCCAGTACAGCTGCTGTGCCACTGCTACTGTTGAAAAATGAACATGACCCTCACAACTACCACCTTTTTGGTGACTACAGTGAAAATACATCAGTTGGCTCACTAGCTTCTCCGTCATGAATTACTAACTGAAAAACCTAATCACTTCTGGTGATTGATTGGTAGAGCTGAAGTCATAGCTCATCAATAAAATTCACACTGCCAAGGAGTGTATTTGGCATTTTCAGCTTTGCTAGTGTACAGTTACCTCTGAAACATAAAGTGGGGGATTATTAAATATAGGATAGACATTTATAGGCTGGGCAGTACCCCAAAGTGATAAATGACCACTATGTCTCTCATTTTGTCTATTCAAAATAATTACGTGTGCTTCTAAGCAAATAAACTCAGTCCTGCCTGACTCAATTATCCCTCATATAACAATAAAGATGCATGCAATCACTTTCTAAAAGGCCCAAGTTCAAAATATTTTCAATTACTGCCTCTAGATCCCAGTCTAGACTCTCCAGGAGATATATTCTTCCTTTGTTTCCATCATACTTCCAAAATGAGCATTCTTTAAAATACAAAGTGATGTATGTCACCATTAGTATTATACTGCTCTGTCTCAAAAACAAACAAACAAATACAAGTTTTATATAGCAAGGAAGAAAATCCAACCTTCTTCAACTGATACAGAGCCCTTCTGGAGTACCAGTGATTTCCCTCCTTCAACAACTATTATGTGATCTTATGCTTCAGCCATCTAACACTGGATAAGTAGACACCTGAGAGGTTCTAGTTGTAGTTGCTATAGGCTTCATTAACTTTTGCCACTGGAGCTACCTAGTGACTTCATGCTAAGTCTTTATTGTCATCTACTGTTTCCTTTGCCACTAGAACACATTTGCCCTTTAACTGTCTGGTTAATTGTCTTAGTCAACAATATATAGCCCCTTTTATCTTCTCTCAGCATTAGGGAGCCTAAAATGGGCAAATGGAAATACCAGCCTCTAAATCAATGGAAATAAACTGGTATTTCCCAGAGGAATCATTTGGTTTTTTTGTGTGTAATCAAACTTTTAAAAGAGCAGAGTCTGAATCATAGTGACAAAGTCTTCAAATGGGTCAACAGTTTTAACTGTCAGTGGCTTCACTGTACTTCTTCACCTTCAATTCCAGTTCCTTGAATTATGCATTGTGACCATGTGCTAATCACTAGATCAGAGCTCATATTTACACCTCCCCTTTAGAGGCCCCAATCTGCCAAGATGGTATCTACTATCAAGAGTACAAAGGGAGCCTCCCTGGTGGCGCAGTGAGTTAAGCAACACACTACGAAACAAATCGCAGTCACTGCAACATGAGTTTGATCCCTGCCGCTGTCCAGGGAGGGGACCCACATGGCGCAGTAGACCTCTCCTGCCTCGCCCACTGCACCCCTCAACAGTGTATTTCAGTCCATCTGCCTGTTCTGCCCCCCGCTCTGTCTCTGGTGAGTCCTCTCACCTCCCTGGACTCTAGCCTGTACCCCAGCTCTTGTGTGCATAAATAAAAATCTTAAAAAAAAAAAGAGTACAAAGTCTTCAATTGAGCATTCTGATTCACCGAACAATCATAATGGTGGTTGTATTTTGGTGTGGAATATATGAAAAAAAAAATCCGTAAATTCTATGAATTTCAGAGCATTGCTATATGATTCATATAAATTAAGTGTTCAGGAACAACTTCACATAAGTCCATGGATGATAGTTTCGTGAAAATAACACGGGTAAGTCCAAATTTAAAATGTATGTCTTAGTGTGGAATAGTGTCTATTTCTTCCATGATGGGAACTGCTGAAGAGCTAGAAGGGAATCTTTGCTAGAGTTAATATCTGAAAATATGTACCTCCCTGGTGGCACAGAGTTAAAGTTTCAGCACTATCAAGCTATCACCAGCCACTGAGGCCAGGAAATATGCCAGGGAGCCAATCCACATGGTACATCAGACCTCCCCTGTCTTGCCCAATACTTCCCTCAGCTGTGCACTGCAGTCAATACTGTATTTCAGTATTTTAGTTCTGCTCCCCACTCTCTCTGGTGAATCCTCTTACTCCACCCCGCCCCCCCCCCCCACCCAGCATCCCTGGCCTACACCGCAGCTCTTGTATGCATAAATAAAACTTTTTTAAAAATCTGAATATATACTTTTGTTAACTGGGAATCTATTTTAATTTAAGCAATAAAGTCCAGTCTTGTGCTTTACCAAATATTTAGCCAGTCACAACAGCATCTATTATATATGTTTTTCACTCCTATGGGCAGGGATGAACTCGTGCTACTGTGCCGCGGATGCTTCACAGTGCGGCGCTCAACCCGTTACGCCACGAGGGAGGCACAATTTGTGTGTTTAATAAGCCAGGACCAAACTTTTTAAATCCTTGTCACTTTATAGTCAAACTTGCATATGATAAAAAAAAATCATTGTATTATTATTTAACAATGTTTTTAGTTAATTTTATGTTTCTGATTTTTGAACAAGACTTACTATTAACCAAAATTCTGCAACTATCATTATTAGAATCACATTAAATTTATAGATTCTTTGGGAGAAATAACATCTATAAAATTCAGTTCTAAGAACAAGGATGTCTTCCCATTCACTCAAGACTATATCTCTTTCCCAAATTTCACAGTTTTTTCTACACAGATCCTACATACTTCATCACAGGTTTACTTGCATTTTTATGTATATGTAAACTTGTAAACATTATCTTCTTATCTGCTTTACAGTGAAGTAAGTCAGAAGGCAAAAGAAAAATACCAGATGGTTCCTCCCCTAGGAGGAATATAAGGGAACCAAGTAAGGATCAAGGAAAGGAATAAGAATGATAATAATAATGAAGACAAAAACCAAAAATGAAAAGACAAGGACAAACTGGGGACACTTGGTAGGGAGGGAAGAGGGGAAGGGTTGAAGGCAGACGGGAGCACGGAGGACTAGGTGATGGTTCACTGGCGTTATGGCGATGGGGAATACATGGGGATTACAATTGATGTCAAATATATGTAAATTTTTAAAAATTATATTAAAAAATAAATTTATTCTCTTTTGACAAAAAAATATTACAAGGTCAGTACTGAGGAAAAATAAAAAAAATAAAGCTCTTTGTACCAAAGAAACATTACAAACATGATATTCAAACCTTGCCATTAACCATCTTACTAAAATTACTGTCTCTGTATTCCCACAATGTTCAAGTTGTTCTCTTAAATTGATCGGCTGTCAATAATGAAAACATCTATTCCTTTCCAATTCTCTGCACTTTTGCATCTTTCCTAATTACAGGCTCTACTTTCAGAGTAAATTTAAATAGTGATGGTGTTAGTGAACAACTTTTTTATTTCCAATTTTAATTGGAATTTTTGTATTTCAGTATTTACCACATACAATTTGTTTTTTTTTGATACATATTTATAGAAGTCATGGCTATATCTATCTATCTATATACACACACACATACATTTATATTTCATTAAGATTTAAGTTTGGAAACGGTGATCAATTTGACCAATTCTTTGGTTATATTTATTTCCCTTAAAACATCGAACATTTCTAAAGTGAGGCCATTTGGTGATGGTATATTACTTTTTTATATGTTTTTTACAAAATTCTTCCTTTTTATACAATGTATGCTTTTTCCTCTCAGGTGTAGCCTCCATAGAATTCCCACCACCAGTTCACCAGTGCACCATCACCACAGTCCCTCGTGTTCTTCACTCCCCTGCAGAATGTCTCTGATTTATGGTTTCCTGTTAATTTTTTTAATTTATTATACTATTTTTCATGATCCCTTACTTGGCTTCCCTACATTTCTGCCTGTAAATGAAACCATCCAACATTTGTCTTTTTTGTTCTCTCTTATTTCACTGAGGATAATCCCTTCCAGTTCCATCCATGTTGCTGCAAATGGCACGAGTTTATCTTTTTTGATTGCTGAGTAATATAGTATATTACTTTTTAAGGTCATTTCTATATGTCTAAGCACAGTGGATTTATAGTTTTCTTTTGGCAATTTTTTGTTTGTAATTTGCTGTATATTGGAATGAATATTAAAAACAGAAGTCATATATGTCTTTATAAACTTTAAATATATTCGATAACATTAGAATCTTTGTTCCTGAAATAAGTCATCTTTGAAATGGTTGGATGCTCTGTCTGGTGCTATTTATTTACTTATTACTTATTTGGATGAAGTTATGGAGCAGACAAGAGCTGACGTTCTCATGACTGTTCATTGTATCTTCTTAATTCCTCATGCCCTAGCAAGAAAATGGAATACCAATATATATATGTATATATAAATTCTTTATATTCTAATTACAACATTGAATCTGAGATTTTGACTCTGTAGATTTTCTTTTCCCTTGTGAATTATTGCTACTTTTCTGGTCTTTTATATGTGGACTTATTTTGATGCTATCCAGGGCATTTTGAAATTTATAGGATTACATGCCTTGGGGCTCCCTGGGGCTCCCTGGCAGTGCAAGGGGTTGTGGGACTTCTGCAGCCACTGCAGCATGAGTTCAATCTCCCACTAGTGATTCCTGGCCAGGGAGGGGACTCACATGGCACAGAAACCTCTCCTGCCTCACCCACTGCTCCCCCCTCAGCAGTGTATTTCAGTTCATGTGCTTGTTCTGTTCGTCTCTGTCTCTGGTGAATCCCCATCCCTGCACCTCTGACCTGCAACCCAGCTTGTTCTTGTATGCATAATAATTTTCTAAAAATGAAGACCATTTATTTGCTGTTTCTGTTCTTTTAATACTCAAATGAGGTAGTTAGGTTCAGACTGGAAGTTCTCATTTGACCTCTTGAGCTGTGCATCCCTCTCTGTTCATTTATCAAAGTCTTTGTAATGCTATTTAGATCTGCCGTGCAGTTTTTCTCATTTGGATTGCTTTCATTATTTTATTAGGTTTATTACTACTTACTTTTTTAATCTACTTTTTTTATGTGAAAGATGATACAGAATCATCAAAGTGGATGTTGAAGTTGTACCAAAGCTGTTAAGACATCATTCCTGCCTCTTTGGAGGTTGTGAGAAATTATCACATTGTAACCTATGTCTTTTCCCTTCTCTTTACCCCATGTAAACTAGGTCTTGTAGGATCAATTTGTGAGTGGCTTGTCAGGCTAAGTAAACAGTGGACTCATTAGAAATCAAGAATAACACCTGCTAGAATAAAGCAACACAGAACATAGGGAGAAGAATCATGACATGAACATTCTGAAAAGTTTAGTAATAGACCATGTTGCAGAGTATAGAATCCTAACTAGAACCAAGACTCTCAGTTGTAGAATCACCAGGTTTAACAAATTATTAGACACAGCAAAGAAGAAAAAAGGAAGACCAAGAATGGCAAGAGTCTAGTTTAAGGTATGGGGCTAATCTACTAGATGTTTTTTGAATTTCTGTTGGCAATTACCTAAGTTTGGGAATTAGAACTAATGTAAAAGTTAACATAAGATAAATTTCTCCTTTTTTTATTTTAGAAAATGAAAACAAGTTTCATAATAATATTTGAAGTTTAGATAGCAGAAATAGTCTGTCTCCAAATGTGAAAGAATAAATAATGTTTTCCTGGTCATGTTGACCCAGACAATACGAAGTTCTGATTTATTAATATTTTCTCTCTAAATAAGATATAGCAGCTACTAATTAATAGTGCACTTCACTATCTGGGTCTTTGGAGGAAATTAGAAGCAAATCTTGACACCATTCCAAAAAACTGATGAAATTTTATGAGGAAGCAATAAATGAGTCAATATGGCTTGGTAAGACAGCACATTTAAAAATCTAAGACCTGAGCAGAGAGAGGCTGCTAGAGTACTCGCTACCCTTCCATCCAAAACTTTTTCTAAGTGTGGGAAAAGAAGGTCTGAAGAGATTATGAGAAAAGGAGATGACTGGAGCTTTTCTTTAAAGACTTATTTATGCATACAAGAACTGGGGTCTAGGCCAGAGGTGCAGAGGGTAGAGGATTCACCAGAGATAGAGTAGGGAACAGAAAAGGCAGATTGACTGAAACACACTGCTGAGGGGAGCAGTGAATGAGACAGGAGAGGTCTGCTGCACCTTGTGGGTTAGCTCTCTGGCTGGCGCTGGAGGGCAAGGTGGGGGCGGGCTATTGAACGTCTGAACTTGTACTACAGTGGCTACAGATAGCTTCATAGTGCTGTGACTTAACCCCTTGCCACCAGGGAGGCCCTGACTGGAGCTTTTTGGCATGAGTATAGAGATCCTTATTGTTACTTGGTGGCAGAGATCACAAAGTAATGGCATTTTCAAAATTCCCAATAAATAGGCCTTAATTTCTTTTTTTTGCTTTTAGTTGAAATTTTTATTAAAATAGTTGTCGATTCACTTGTAAGAAATAATATAATTGTACACTTTGCCCAATGGTAACATGTTACAGAACTGTAGTACATTATCTGAACCAGCGCACTGACATGGCCCCTCCCATCTTCCATTTCCCCGGGTTGACCTGTACTGTAAGTCCTCACTTAATATCCTTAATAGTGTCTTGGAAACTGAATTTAAATGAAACTAGGTACAATGAAACCAAGTCTGAGACTGAGGTTATAAGGGCAGTGTCACAGAGGACAGGGGTGGCAGCAGAGGACTAGGTGGCAGAGATGGAAGTCGGACTGGGTACAGCAGAGATCAGCAGAGCGCGTCAGAGAGCAGCAAAAAATCCAGCGAGCCCAGAGAGAGTCAAGATTCACCAGGGTCAGGAGGCCTGCCAGGCCTCTAGGCCTCCCTGCCTGCCTTGCACCTGGCTGCCTCGCTACAAATGGTGTAGAAAGATCATTAAAAGCCTGAAAAAAAACCACTGAGGTCTCCAGAACTCCTTTACCCCTCTGCCCAGATCCATAGAGAATCTGTTCCATGCCTTGCTGGCACTTGACCATTCATATAACATTTTGAAATGACAAAATTTTACGAACAGGAAGATGGTCATGGTTTCCAGGAGCTAGGGATGGTGGAAAGGTGTGATTATTAAGACAACAGGAGCGATCTCTGGGCTGATGGGGCTGTTCAGTGTTTGGTGATTATGGTGTCGGACACACAGACGCAGGTGACAGAACTGTACATAACTTCAGTGTGCACTCAGCATGCACACACACCAATGAGTACAGCAGGTCCTCATTTTTTTATTTTGCTGTAAAGTTCATGAGGGAAAAAAATGTCTGCCAAAATAGGCCTTGATTTTTAAACCCCTTTTCCTTTTCTTTTTGACACTACTATACTCATTGTGATATTTAAGTTTTCTGAGCTATGAAGATGAGAATTAAAAGAGAATGTTTGCCAGTAATAACTTCTGCTCATTACAGAGCATCCCTGCAGCATGAGTGGCAATATTAACTAAGCCAAACAAACAAGGGTGAAACATTTTGTGGAGGAGAAAGACAACTTTAAATGCATTGAGAGACCTGATGCATACTTAGAAGATTTCTAAAATCCAGAAAAGGTATACAGACCAGAACTAAAAGGACCAAGCAGAAAACTCAGAAAAATCACCAAAAGCAGCAAGTTTAATCAGAAGAGAATCTGAATTCCCAAGTGACCATTTCACTTCCTCTGCATAGGAAAAGGTTTTTACTTCACATATAATGGAGTCACCAAAGGGAAATTCTATTTATACCAACCACTCTCTCTGTAGTTCTTTGGACCTTACTTTGCTTCAGCTAGTAATTGTGATCTCTCCAGAGACCTGGAGGGTGCCTGTCAGGACCTTCTTCCCCTCCTATCACACACAAAGGTTATAATTGCTCTTCGTCTAAGTAATAATAACTGAGAATTCTATTCTTAGCATGCACTAATTTGTTAGCAATTATCATTTAGCCTGAAAGCACTAGTTCATCTTTTTGTGACCTTATATAATCATCCTCTCTCGGAATCCCTCATGTTACAAAAGGAATTACAGCACCTGACTATAGGATGGTACTTCTCCCTACGTGCTTCAGAAACCATTGAACTTAAGTGGCAGTAGTCTTCAGTTTCAACCGTTTCTCAAACTCATTCCAACAGAATCAGAAATAACATGCTATAGAAGAATCCCAACACCGAACTGGACACTTGACACTTTCTAATAGATACTCTGCCTTTACTCAGGGAGTTCTACTATAGTAGGTAGTTACATGTCTGGGAAGGAAAGGCTCTTTTGAAAATCAAACACTTATTCAAGACAATTAGAACAGCAAGTTAAATATTCTTGGGATCATTCATGAAAATGGAGTCTGGATGGGCTCCTCCAAATTCATTCGCAAGTATTTAACTTCCCACTCTCTATTGCAGAAGCAAAGGTTAATAAAACTTTCAAAAGATCTAAGATGAAACTCACAAGCATTATTAGCAAGTTCTATTCCCGCCGTTATTGTGTCAAATTTCCTTCACTTTTACCAACAACTGTAGTTTTAACTCCTTCATGTGAGTACATATCGGAAGTGTGTGTTTAATGCATCCTGAGCAATACTCAAGATATAAGGTCACCCACAGCCTGTCTGTTATATTTCCAAGGCAGATGGTCTCCAGTGAAATTTAAAAAAAATTCTCTTCAGTTTCTAAGCAATAAGGATTCCTTTAAGCTTTCTTTTGGTTTACTATGGTAACATCCTTGCCAAATGATAGTAATTTTGTAGTGACTTTGATACAAAATAACAGCTATAGACAGAAAACTCAGTATCACATTCTAAGTGTATTTTAAGTAAATGATCTTTGCCAAATAATTAGTTACTTCTACTTAGTGGTAGCTGAGATATCCACTGTTTCCTTTTTAGAATAACTTAAATTGTTTTCAGTTTCATGAGATCAAACAACAGATTATCAAAAATTAATATTTGCTAGTTATTTCTCTGAGTTTCATTGTGGGGTCTTAAAAGTAATTTTAAGATGTTAAGAGGTTTATAAATACTCATTAGCAAAATGAAGGAAACATGGGCTAAGACTGAAAAAAGTAAACGGGACAACAAATTTAGAGGTTTTTGTGTGACTTACATAACTTAAATTTTATTTATTTATTTATTAAAGAGTATAGGCCATAGGCATTGGGTGGTGAGAGGATTCACCAGAGACAGAGTGGGGAGCATAACAGGCTGATCTACTAAAATACACTGCTGAAGGAAGCAGTGGACAAGACAGGAGAGGTCTGCTGCACCATGTGGGTCCCATCCCTGGCAGGGGATCCAGCTCAGGCTGCAGTGGCTCCAGAAGCCCCGCAAGGAGGCACTCAACCCCTTGCACCACCAGGGAGGCCCCATAACTTAAATTTTAATACCTACTGATGGATCTGTTCTCATGAATATCCCATATCCAGGTACTTTTGGAGTACTTACTGATGTGGAAAAAACTTTCTTAACTGCTGGAAATGACAATAAACATTTCAATCAAATGTAGCCCAGACAAATGCAGGTCTTTCCTAGTCTTAAGAGAACATGTTTCCCCTCAATATATGTTCAGTGCTTCATTTGTGGTCTGTTTTCCGTAAGACTCTCTTTTCTAAACACTATAGTGAAAACCTAAGACGTCCTTTCCCTGGAGATTAACACCAGATGAATAAAATCTCAGAAAGTATGCACTATTTTGTTAATTCTTTCAAATATCCTATTATTATGTAGCCCAATAAAGCCAAATGCTCTCATTTTCCAGTCATCTGCCCACAGCATTAGCCCTTTGTCAATCACTTCCTTTTCCACCCTAATTTTGAGATGCCTGGTTGCTACAACTCAATTCAGCATTTACCTTCACTAAATGTCTTTTTAGATCAGAATAATGATAACTAGTATGAACTGGAGATGGACTGACTTTGACACCCAAATCAATTACTTCCAAAGTTACAGGCAAATTAACTTTTCTACTGCTGTTTCCTGCTCTAGTAGGTGGGGAATAAAGACAATCTACCACAAAATTATTGCGAGGACTAAATAAATCAATATATGAAAGCACAAAAATACTGACAGATAGTGAGCCCATAATAACTGTCAGGTGTCATGTTCCAGTGTGAAACAAATCACTTCCTTTTCAGACTCCAGTTATACTTTAATTTGTTCTTCTTTACCAATCTTTCCAAGTTGAATTATTAACAGATACACCTTATTTCCACATGGAATTGTATCTTCTCCAAGTATCAGATAAAACCCTTCTTTATTTTTCATCCTCTATCGTCCTTGCATATTATAAGGAAGGCTAGCTTTTACTAAACTCATAGTATATGCCAAAAATTATGAGTTTCTTAAATCATCATCTCATCTAGTGATCAAGATAACCCTATGTGGCAAGTAATGTCAGTCATACACATGTTATAAATTAATTTTCAGGTTTAGAGAGATTAGGTAACTTGATGTTACATTGCTAGTGGAATTTTGATTAAACCCAAACTCTAACTACTATGCTATGTAATCTCTTAGTTGGTATACCATAAATATGTTGAATGACAAAATAACCATAACCTTTACCATAAAAAAATTTATAGTTCCTCTTATGTGATGGCATTATAGTCACTGCTTATCTTAGAGAGTGATGTTTAACAATTTCTACAATTAAGAATAAGCACTAAAGCTTAGAGAATTGTATAACTGAGTTTGAAGAGGGCACTGGAGTACATTTAATCCTAACTTTTGTTATGTCAGGTCTTGATATTCACAATGGCCCATGAACCAACAACATCAGCTTCATTTCTGGACTTGCTGGAAATATGGAATAGTCTCTTGGATCCAATCCTGATATATTGAACTATCCTCTATATTTTAATAATGTAATATGTAACATAATAATCACCATAATATATATTTTATATTATAAAATATATATTATATATAAATATATATATTATAAAAATATAAGAATATTTTTTAGCAAGTTCATGAACCAGCAATTCTTTACTTCTTAAGAATAAAAATTGTGGGCTTTCCTGGTGGCACAGTGGGTTAAGCAACACACTATAAAGCAAACCGCAGTCACTGCAGCACGAGTTCGATCCCTGCCGCTGACCAGAGAGGGGACCCGCATGGTATAGCAGACTTCTCCTGTCTCGCCCACTGCTGCCCTGGGCAGTGTGTTTCAGTCAGTCTGCCTGTTCTGCTCCCCACTCTGTCTCTGGTGATCCTCTCACCTCCTTGGGCCTGTACCCCAGATCTTGTATGCATAAATGTATGCATAAATAAATCTTTATAAAAAAAAGAATAAAAATTTTGACTTCGGGAGATTTTCTTTGTAAAAGTAAAATTTAAGAGTTAATGGAATAAAATGTGGGGGCATTTGTAAGAGAACCTTTTTGAGAAGTTATTTTAAAATGACAGACTAACATTTATCTAAGAAACACCAATTAGGAAAGGGTTCGTCCTTGCACATGTGAAAAAAAAAAAAAACTAGAAAAGAATCATTCTTGGATTTAAGCTATCTAATGGCAGAGCCTTTTACCTCACTTGCAGTTATTTTCTCAAAGCATAGAAAAGTATCTGACAATAGTAAGGACAACAGGTACAGATTAAATGAACAATATATGTATGTCCTCTAGATTTTCAGGTCAACAAGAATGTATCCTCCAAAAAGTAAAGTTGGGGCTATAAGAACTTCTAGGATTTTATAAACTCAAGACTTTATAAAGTACGATCTGTCTTCAATGTCCTAATATGGAAGAGATTTTCTGTCACTAAGAAGAACACAAGAAGGGAAAGAGAACACAGTGTTAACACTTAGTTAAGTCTTACATTTTTTTTTTTAAGATTTATTTATTTATGCATACAAGCACAGGGTACAGGCCAGAGGTGTGGGGCTGGTGAGAGAATCCACCAGACAGAGCAGGATGCAGAACAGGCAGACCGACAGAAACACACTGCTGAGGGGAGCAGCGGGCACAGCAGGAGAGGTCTGCTACGCCATGTGGGTCTCCTCCCTGGCCGGCGGCAGGGATCGAACTTGTGCTGCAGTGGCTGCGGTTTTGCTTCATAGTGCGTCGCTTAACCCACTGCGCCACCAGGGCGGGCCCAAGTCTTACATTTAAGGGACAACTGTAAATTTTTTAACAAGGGGAAAGTCTTTTCTTGATAACAGGACCATTAGTTCCATTTTCTTGTTTTAGAAAACTCTCTAGTGTAATAAATTCTGAACTGTTGAACGTTTTTGTTGAACATTATCTCAAGAGTTTTGCTTAAGAGAAGATGATTCATTTTACACCTATTTTTGGATGCCTGAGAGTATATTTTAGAACAGGCCCAACAACAAAACTAGACTACTAGTTCAGTTAATAAAAGAGAACAACTGTTTTCATTTGAGCATCTATTCAGAATGATAAAGTCTTAAATACTTCATACCTTCTTTCAGTTAGGCTTCAACTTCATAATATTATGAAGAAAAACAGTAAATATGTGTTCATAACAATCTTTTCTCACTAAGTACATACTGGATAACTAAGGTTTCTTAATATCTTGTTAAGTATCAAGAAAATGGGATTTATTTGCCAATTTCACTCTTAGAATATTGCAAAGGTTACCAAGATTTTACTAACAGTTCCCTTCAATGCTGTGAGGGAAGGAGGACTATATTTTAGTGTATTTGAATATTTTTTTCATTCATCATATATAGAAATTTTGAAATACTTTCAGCTCAACAACTGAAATAAAAGTCATACAACTTCTATTACTAGCCCTCAAAGACATCTAATTAATGACACATTCCTGAAAATAACAAAATTGAGTTTTTTTCTTAAACCCAATTTTACTTCAAGAACAATGCTAAAGTTTTTCTTGGTTAGTTTTAGTATTATGAGAAAATTCAATGTGTAAGAAGCTATTTTGTAAGAATATTAGTGAAACACTACTACAGGACATGGCTTCTTACAGACTCTGGCAGTGCCCTGCCTGTGTCTGCCTCTGGAAGCCATTTGCTTATCTATGGAGTAACTCACATAGGTAAACCCAGGACAATTTTCCTATAACAGGAAAGCTGAATATACACACAGAAGAATGAAAGCAGGATTTCAATTTACCAAGCAAAGTAATTCCAAGGAGCTGATGGATGAGAGATCAAAATGTCAAGTGCTCCAAAAAATTAAATAGTTCACTCAATAAATCATTCAACCAAGCAAAAGCAAAAATAATCGTGCTTGTCTTAATCACCAGAAGCAAAAGACCCATTCCAGCCAGTGAGAGCACTGCTTTCTCCCACAATCCCTAAAATCAGAATGTTTAATTTAGATTAGGTGACAGGAAAACCAGAAATATCCATCTGAATGGGTGGAATTCTTTGGCATATTCCCAAAGAATAACCAAGAAGAGCAGTTCATGCAGAGAGAGAACAAAATCAAAATACCAGAACTGTGTCTTTCAACAGAGAACATGAAAGACCTATAAAACCATGCAAGCACTAAGCAGAGCAGTCAGCTTTGACTGAACTAGACAAAGGAATTGCAAGGTCATGGGGCTGGGACAGGTCTGCTCTCCTCATGCACACACAAGAACACAAAGGGCATTACACTGGTTTGAGATAAATAGATGTCATCTTAATTATACAGACACGAGTCACTGTGCAGCCACACCCACAGTTCCCTAGGGCCACTTAACCTAAATTGGGAAATATCACATGACTTTGTGTGGCTTTTTTTTCTTGAACAAGTGTTTTGATGGAAAAATAACACTTGTTGAGAAACTAACAAGTTGTGCGATAACTAGCCTCAGGTAATATCTTTTGATTTATTTTGGTTTATCATCCTAGAAGACTACAGTAACTTCACATATTGAAGCATAGTTATGTTGGATTTTTTTTAACAGTTTAACTGTTCTGGTTCGCTGGTGTGAATGGATGAGAGCTGAATATTCTGTTCCTGTAATGGCACTATACACTGTAACTTCCACTTTAAAAAACACTAAATCCAAACTTGAGAATGTTTAATTCTAACTTGAGATTCCTAGTAGCACAAGCTTTATTTTTTCCACTTATTATTTAACAGCAGACGAATCCAGTGTCTTTAGAAGTCTGTGTAGTTTTCCTTTAAAGAACACCTAACTGTTTTTGGAGAATCAATTGTGTGGGCAGAGCATCTGTATATTATATGCATGTAAGATTATTTCTAAACTAAAGAAAAATAATCTTATTACTGGTATATGCTTGTAAAATTGTGTGTGTGTGTGTTAGATTTGCTTAGTTTTGTTTTTTTTTCCCTCCACAAATGAAAGTATACCTTATATATATATACCCAGGTACTACCAAGAACCTGGCCTTTTTGCTGCAAGTGTATTTTGAAAATATTTCTTTGTTAGCACATAAACATCTGCCTCATTTTTAAACAGATAATATATTGATTATCCCACCCATCATTTATTCAATCAGTTGATAATACTAAAATTGCTTTTGTTATTTGATGAAAAATCAATGCAAAGATTTTTTTGTAGATGTAAATGACATTATATGATAAGCTTGCATACATGGAATTGCTGATGTCTAACTTTTTTTAAAAAAGATTTCTTTGTGCATTCAAGAGCTGGGATACAAGTCAGAGGTGTGGGGGTGAGACGATTCACCAGAGACAAAGTAGAGAGCAGAACAGGCAGATCCACTGAAATACACTGCTGAAGGGAGCATCGAGGAAAGGCAGGAGAGGCCTGCTACGCCATGTGGGTCACTTCCCTAGCAGGGAATGGACCTCGTGCTACAGTGGCTGAGGCTGCTTCATAGTGTTGTGCTTAACCTCTTGTGCCATCAGGGAGGCTCTTGATGCTTAATTTTGATAGATATCATTAAATTGTGTTTTAAGGATATATACCCTTCACAAAACATTTCATCTGCCACTGAAACTGTATGAGAATGTCTGTTCACCAATACACTCATCTACATTATATCTGATCTTCAGTGAATCTGATTTAGTGGCATTTCAATTTCTGTTAAAACTTTTACTTTAAAACTATGGATAACATTAATGTCTATTCATATACTTATGTGACACAGTTATTTCATTAAATGAATTTTGGATTATTGATCTGGATTTATCAAACTCTACTATAGTCTATACATTTTTTAATCTAGACCACCACTGTAACAAGGGGATAAATCCTTTCCAAATAACTTAACACTTGTAATTTTAAATTTGAACCTATTAGTCTTTTTCAGTTACACAGACCTATTTTTGTCATGCTTCACTTACAGATACAGAAGATAAAGTCAGAATGTGTCCAATTCAACTGACTTTTCTGAATCACTTTACAATACTGAGTCATCCACTACTGTGCTTTTCCTCACCATAGTCCATTGTATCTTCTATGCAATCAGTACCAGAATTAAAACATTTCTTTAAAACATTCCTCAAAGACCTAAAAGACACCAGGACTAGGCTCTTAAACTGATAGCGCCATTATTAGAGCCAGTTCTGACTCCCTTTGTAGGAATGTCACTCAACTGGTCTGGTTCCCTCCCTCCTCAGCCTTTCCAGCCAGACTTCCTAGAGAGATGCCATTTTAGAACACTTTCTGACATTCCCATCCTAGAGAAATCTGGAGCAGATGGAGTTATAATTCACAAAACCTTCAGTAAGTAATGCTAGCCTTGGCATTAGGGGTTGTAAATAGCTTTCTCACTTTGGTACTTTAATGATGACTAATAGTTTTATCACTGAGAATATTTACATTTAGGAAATGTATCTGTTCTTCACAGAGTATGAATTTTATTTCTGGAGCTTCCTCCACACCAGTATTATAGAGAAAAGAGAAAAAAACAAACAAACAAACCTACCCCCATTACCAAAAAACAGTTTCACTTAGCTTTCATGTCTATTGATGCAATAGGAAATAGGTTGTGTGCACGTATGTGGTACTGTGAGTTTAGTAAAATGTCTGAGGAGAATTTCAGCTTTTTTTCTCCAAATGATTACCCAAGTTTTCCATCATCATCATGTAATAATTTTCCATGATCGTTTTGGGGTTTATTTTTATAGTTTAGCTTTCTTCTTTTCATACATTCACCTATTATATATATATATAAATATATATTTTAAAGATTTATTTATGCATACAAGAGCTGGGACACAGGCCATAGCTGAGGAAGGTGAGAGGATTCACCAGAGGTGGGGAACAGAACAGGCAGATTGACTGAAGTACACTGCTGAGGGGAGCAGCGGGTGAGGCAGGAGAGGTCCACTTCACCATATGGGTCCCCTGCCTGGCCAGGGATCGAACTCAGCCCATTGTGAAGAGGATGCTTCACAGTGAGGCGCTCAACCCGCTAAGCCACCAGGGAGGACCCTATTTTATATTTTTATAAAGTCCAACAAAACTGTTATATTTAGGGAAACTTTATGAAAGATTAAAATCTTTCACTGTTAGTGGACTTTCACTAGTCCTTTTATTTAGGTTTTCTGCTTTTCACTTGAGTGTTCATTTCTCCAATTAGTTTTCTTATCAGTTTAACAAAAAAAATCATTCTTTTTTATTGTCCCAATATTAAATTTAAATAATTTAGATACCTGTATGTAATCTCTAGAATATCCATTTACTGTAAGAAAAATGAACATTTTTGCCATAATATTCTGTAAAAGCTTCCAAATGATTTTTGACTATATTGCTACATATAACTAATGATAATCACATGTGATTTCATTCATAATTAATTTTAATGTATAATGTTCAGAGAATGAACTACTTTCCATTTAATGGGAATTGAGGTTTGCCATATCAATAGGTAGTCAATTTGCTAAATGTACTAAGGCACAATAAAGGAGATGTAATCTATGTTTTCATGGTATAAAATCATATACAATACACAGCACTTCCTCTGTGGAACAATTCTATGGCCCATTCATGTCCCCAGATTCCTATGTTCAAAGTAAGAGTTTCTTGACTAGGTTCTAGAAGGCTTAAAAGGTACTGTTTCCGGGGCCTCCCTGGTGGCGCAGTAGGTTAAGCAACGCACTATGAAGCAAACCGCAGCCACTGCAGCACAAGTTCGATCCCTGCTGCCTGCCAGGGAGGGG